>CAUYLG010027614.1:0-13692 GCA_963573385.1 Cacajao melanocephalus | reverse complement strand
CTTTCTCAAATAGATCTACAATTCAATGCAATCCCAATATATTTACAAACAAGATTTTCTTCTCAAGGATCTAGAAATAGAAATTCCATTTGACCCAGCAATCCCATTACTGGGTATATACCCAAAGAACTATAAATTGTTTTACTATAGAGACACATGGACATGTATGTTCACTGCAGCACTGTGTACAATAGCAAAGACCTGGAATCAACCCAAATGCCCATCAATGATAGACTGGACGAAGAAAATGTGGTACATATGCACCATGGAATACTATGCAGCCATTAAAAATGATGAGTTTGTGTCCTTTGTAGGGACTTGGATCAATGTGGAAACCATCATTCTCAGCAAACTGACACAAGAACAGAAAGCCAAACATCGTATGTTCTCACTCATAGGTGGGTGTTGAACAACGAGAACACGTGGACTCAGGGAGAGGAGCATCACACGCTGGGGGCAGTTGGGGGGGTAGGGGAGAGACAGCGGGGGATGGGGGAGATAACATGGGGAGAAATGCCAGATATAGTATGCACCTAAAGTAAAATAAATACATTTTTTTAAAAAAGAATATAATTTGTGTAGATTCTAACTTCTGTATTTCTCTGATGACTGTTATTTCTTTTGTTTAGCTAGTAATTACCTTGGCTGGACTTGAACTTTAAACTCTGATATTGGGCCTAATTTCATCCAGCCTCAGTTCAGATCTTTTGCTTTAGCTACATTGGCCCGTGTGTATTAGACAAACATGCTCAGATCAGGGGTCTGTCAGAGACGTTGGTAGACAGAATTTGCGGATCCCCTCTCTGGTCCGTTCCCTTCCAAAATCTCTCCATTTCCTTCAACAGTCACAGTTTTCCTGGCTTCTGTTTTCTGGTTTTTCCAAGCCAGATAAATTGCCGGTTTTCTACTAACACTCCTGTTGCTTCACATGCTACACAAAGTATACTTGACCTAAGGCTTAAAACCACAACAATGGAAACTCACTTTGTATGAAACTCCTTCTCTGTATGCACTTCCCCTGCCACCAGAATCTGTTTCCATTCACTCTTCAATGTCTTCACGCTGTTGCTTTTTCTATTATTTCTAGATTTTAGAGTTGACTCCAGCATTATCGAATTCATCACATTGATTCTTTTCTCCCTGCCCTAGGTTACTGAGGTATAATATATGTACAGTAAGATTTACTTCACATTTATTTTTAAAGTATAGTGAGTTTCAAATTAACTAATCTGAACATAAATACACCCATGTATATTAACAGTACTTTCAATATGGTTTTAAAGAAGGAGAACACTATAAGAAGTTTTAAGTTTACCCAAGCAAAGAAATAATCTATTGATAGCTATGTGAGGCTTTAAAAAGCCTACATACTCTTAGTACATTCCTAAAGATCCTCATCATATTCTTAGTAAATTCCACATTATAAATAATAAGGTACTACAAAAACCTATAATACAAATTAGGAGGAAATACAACTAACCTTTTTTCCTGAGTTTGAACCTTTTCTCCTTGGTGTGATATTTTTAACAGAACTGCTCCTTTTGGGGACTGCAGTAGGTCCAGGTGGTTTAATTCGACCTGATCTCCTGGCCTGCTGTGTCGGTAATACTAGAGTAGTCTTCTGTGGAGACTGCATTGAATGCTGGCTTGCTTCAGAAGGAGAAGACTCTGTTTTTGCTATATTCTTTGCAATAGGAACTGGGGAAGAAATATAACAAAAAAAATTAAAGTAAATGACACAATTAAGGCATTGTCTTATGACTCAAAATAAGTTTTACTTAACCTTTAAAACCATTTCCAAAGGTTATTCACTGAAAACCACTTAAAAATAAAGGTACCATCTGAAATGAAGTTTTAGGTATTCTAAGATTTCATATTATCAGAAAATAGTTTAATTGTCCAGAAAAAATAAAGAGGCTTTTACTAGAGGAACCAGTAACTTCAACTTAGCATGGTAAAAATTTCTAACAACTTACCTATTGGCTACTTCTCATATTTTTATGGGAAGCACAAAAAAGGGTCTTTCCTTCAGAATACACTAACCAATTATGTCATATACAGGAAGCAACTCTCACATCAACATAGAAAAATAGAGCAAAGCAATTGCCTAGGGCTCCTGCTTCATCTTTCAGAGGGCTGGGGCTCCCCTGCTCTTGACTTTTTTCAGCTTTAATGAGGTATGATTGGCAAATAAAAATTATATATTTAAGGCTAACATATATTATGTCCCTATATGTATGTCTAACAATAAAGTTTCATATACTAAAATAGAGACTCTACATTAATGTTGTCATGGAAAGATCACTATCAGGCCCAAGTGATTTGTAGCTACTAGTTGCCTTGTAGCCCAATCCAGTTTTAATATTCAAGTAACAGTTACCTGCCAGGTTACTTTTTGTCTATGTTCACAGTTAAGTAAAAAGAGATATTTTTAGTATTAATTCCTTGATAATTTCATTATTACAAATAAATGAATTTTACATAGTAAAAAAAACTAATGCTTTAAAAAATTCTTTACAGGAAGAACTATGTAAGTGAAACATTTATACACCTATGCAAAAATCAACTAGTGTTATTTTGAGGGCTTCATTTTACAACTCCAAACCAATCTGCTGCTTTGTTCCTCCCACACTCATAGACTATGTACATGTAAACCTGGCCTGCAATAGATAATACCACACGTTTTCTACAGCCTTTTTAGCTATCTTCTACCACTTACCAAACCAAGAGGAAGGGACAGCCTATCCTAAGCTGCCAGGGCAAACAGAGGACTACTTCACTGCCAACATCACTATTCCCCTCATTTACAAGTAGTTCACCTACTTACACCAGCCTCTTTTTACCTCATTACCATCATCTACTTCATACTCCAGGCTCACTTCCATGTTTTTCAAAAAGTCCAGTAACCTAACACACTATTTCTTCATACATAGTCTCTCTGTCATCATCTTAAGGAATTTGACCATCAAACTCTAGATGCTCCATCATCCTGGCCTTATCACTGGAGATTTCAGCTATTCCCTGAAACAGCTGTAGTTGGCAACCAACCATGTCCCCTTTCTCCACATCCAACTTCTTTACCTGTTATCTTTGCTTCAAACCAAGTAATGAGGCTTTTACATTCTCATTATGACATCCAGCCACAAGCCCATATTCCATTTTCTTTCATTCTATTAGCTTTCTTCTGGCTTTGCTTTACTTCCCACTCAACCTGCACCCACTGTCCACCTCCATCAAAAACCCCTAACAAGTATCCCTTCTTTTATCACCCTTTGATCTTTGATCATGTACAGAATGTCAGTCCCCATCTCTGACTCACACTATCATCTGCTTTCTCTGGTCCTGAGCTATAGAATAAGGGTTAGCTATCTTTTTCGAGGAAGAGCCAGATACTAAATATCTCACTCTTTGAAGGCCACATAAGGTCTCTGTCACAGATTCTTTTTTGTTTCTTTGTTTTTCTACAACCAATTAAGAATATTAAAAAAAAAAAAAAAACCACTCTTAGCTTGCAGGCTATATGAGCTAGATGTGGCCTTCAGGCTACTGTTTGCCAACTCCTGCTGTAGAATGTTAAGATGCTACTGGTGTCTATAAAATCCATGCTCACCTCAACTGAGGAGTCACTGCTGCAACTCACCGATTTCCAAGTATGTTTCTATGGCAGAAGGCTTTTCCTTATTTAAGTTCCCATCTCCCTCTTTCTCTGCTTCATTCAGAAAATGACCCAACCTTCTACTTTATGAGAAGATTAAAGGCTATCTTTTGGGAGTGACCTTAAAAATCCCATTTCTCTGGCTGGGCGCAGTGGCTCACACCTGTAATCCCAGCACTTTGGGAGGCTGAGGTGGGTGGATCACCTGAGGTCAGGAGTTTGAGACCAGCCTGACCAACATGGTGAAACCCCATTTCTACTAAATAGAAAAAAAATTAGCTGGGTGTGGTGGCACACGCCTGTAATCCCAGCTACTTGGGAGGCTGAGGCAGGAGAATCACTTGAACCGGGGAAGCGAAGGTTGCAGTGAGCTGAGAATGCACCACTGCACTCCAGCCTGGGCTGGAAGTTTCACTTCATCTCAAAAATCAAAAAATCCCATTTCTCCATCTGAAAATACTTTTATTTTGAACCATTCTCATCTTTTTCTCTTATATCAAATGAAAAGTTTTCTCTCTACTTTCCTAAGTCCAATCTTCTTTTATTTACACCTTAATAACATCTTTCTTTGGTTCCTATGGGACATTTTTGTTTCAGTTATCTCTTCTCTCTTCAAGGTATTTAATCACTCAATCCCCAACTCCTTGCTGTCTCTTACAACTTTCACATACCCCTTATTTTGAAGTTACCACTCTGTTTCTGATACACTTTCAAGCCCTTCAGTGAATTCCCTCTTTCTACTCACTACTATGAATAAAACATCAAGAATTACCCATACTTGATATTTCAATTTCCTCATTATTCCATTTCCCTAGCTCCTGTAATAAACTTTTCTTCCCAAAAACATATTTTAAAGAAATTCTTTTCCAAGGTCATTAGTGACCTCTTCTTAGTTACTGATATGGTTAGGCTTTGTGTCCCTACCCAAATTTCATCTTAAATTGTTAATCCCCATAATCCCTACATGTCAAGGGAGAGACCAGGTGGAGGAAATTGAATCATGGGGGCAGTTCCCCCATGCTGTTCTCCTGATAGTGAGAGAGTTCTCATGAGATCTGATGGTTTTATAAGGAGCTCTTCCCCCTTGGCTCAGCACTTCTCCTTCCTGCTGCCTTGTGAAGAAGGTGCCTTGCTTTCTCTTTGCCTTCTGCCATGAATGCAACTTTCCTGAGGCCTCTCCAGCCATGCTGAACTGTGAGTAAATTAAACCTCTTTCCTTTACAAATTACCCAGTTTCAGGCAGTTCCTTATAGCAGTATGAAAACAGACTAACACAATTACTAAACCCAAATAAAACATTCATTCACTTGACCAATTTACCAATCTCTACAGTTCTAGGCCCCAACTCTAAATATATAGAATAAAGAAGAGGAATAATTGAGCTCTAGATCTGGGTTCAAATTCCTGTGCCAGGTTGGTTTAAGAAAGAACCTAAGAGTATAGGAGGTCCACAAAAAATACTAAATGAATGAATGAAAAATATTTTTAGCCTGCAAGTCAATGCTATACCTCCAAAACTAGTATATTCTATACAAAATAAGCAGCTAAATTATAGCAAATAAAACAGTAACTTTTCAGAACATGGCAACTATAATGAAACCAATATTTGATCTATTTTGGCATTTGAAACTGAAGCTATAGTTTCCAATAGTCCCCTAAAATACATATCTATATTATATATAGATATATAATATATAATATATAATAGATGTGTAGATATATAATATACATAATATAATATGTATTATATATAATATATAATATGTAATATATAACATGTAATATATAACATAATATATATAACATCTAATATATAACATATAATATATATATAATATATAATATATATATTATTCTATACTATAATAAAAAGCTCTTTGATATATGGTATATATTTATGTATGAGCAAAGTTAAAAATGTACTATAACCTTTTTTTTTTTTGAGACAGAGTCTTGCTGTGTCACCCAGGCTGGAGTGCAGTGGCGTGATCTCGGCTCACTGCAACCTCCACCTCCCAGGTTCAAGCGATTCTCCCGCCTCAGCCTCCCAAGTAGCTGGGACTACAGGCAAGTGCCACTATGCCCAGCTAATTTTTGTATTTTTAGTAAAGACCAGGTTTCACCATGTTAGCCAGGCTGGTCTCCAACTCCTGAAGTCAGGCAATCAACCTGCCTTAGCCTCCCAAAGTGCTCGGATTATAGGCGTGAGCCACCACGCCCAGCCAAAACTTCTATGTATGAACAGAATTTCACTTTAGAAAGCAAACTTCTCAAAGTCAAGGACTCAGTTTTTTGGAGTTTTTTGGTTTTTTGCTTGAGACAAGGTTTCACTCTGTGGTCCAGTGCAGATGTGCAGGAGTGCAGTGATTTGATCACAGCTCACTGCAGCCTTGAACTCCTGGGCTCAAGCAATCTTCCCACCTCAGCCTCCTAAGGACACAATTTTATTTATTGCCATATCCCCAGCAACTAGAATAAAATACTTTTTAAACTGAATTAACTAAAAAGGAAAGAGTAACCATTCAATATATTACACATCAAAATTAAACTCCCAAGAGCAATCATATAACATACATATACTATATATTTACACACACACACACTATGCTGAAACTCTAATTAGTATTAAACTACTTGAAATAGAAAATGGATTTGTTTAAATAAGGTTAAAACTATATACAGAACTTTAACTGTGTTCATAGTGATCACAAAGTGAATAAAAATCTTTTTGAAAAAGTTATGTGAAATATAAAGAAGAACATGCTACTCATCTTTAATAAAACCTTTATGTAAACAACTAACACAAAGTTTACCTGGTTCTTCAGCTTATCTTCAGACAGAACAGAAAATGTTCAGGTAAAAAAAAGTCCAAGAAATGAGAATTATTGAATTGTGGGAATGAAAAAAAAATTAACAAATCTTGGGAAACAATCTAGAAGGCAAGAAGTAAAGCCAACAGGGGTCCTGAAAGCCTAGTATGGGGGAAACTAGAGAAAGAAAGGAGATAGGTGCCAATATTTACTGGCTACCCATTACATGCTAGGCACTTCAATATCCATTATTGCATGAAATCCTCTCAAACACCCTATGAGGTAGATATTGTTTCCTCACTTTACACATGAGGAAACACAGGCTCTGTGAAGTTATGTAACTGAGCCAAGAGCACCCATTTGGTTAACAGAGTTTGCCTCTTAAGCACATGCCTTTTCCAATGTGCCACTCTGCTTTCTGTCCTCTAACAACAATAACAAAAAGGTTCATCAAATTCACTCCCAAGTCAAGGTGCATGTGTTGTTTTTTTAAGACCCAAAGGACAACCTTGCGAACTCCTATGTGCTGTTTCACTACATAGTCAATAGTCAACAGGTACTCTCTGACAGGGAATCTTGTTTAGAAAAAAAAATCAGATGTGAAGGTGTATTTATAAGGAAAATATTAACAAATAGAGTAGCTCCCCGCCCTTATCCACGGGGGATGCATTCTGAGACACCCCCCACACTGGATGCCTGAAACTGCCGATAGTAGCAAACCCCATATATACTATGTATGAATTTCTTTTCCCTTCTTTGCAATTTCATAGTCAGAAGTTTTGTTCTTACTGTAGACCTTGGCAACCTAAGCATATGATTTTTGTCTTTCCTTATATAGTCGAGAACTTTCATCTTTTCACTTAAAGGGGGCCTAGTGTTCATATACACTCAGCTGTGCTGCCCAATCCCTCTGCTTGGAATTTTGTTCCGTGTGCCACAGAGCCTAGATTGCCATAAACTGGTCATTCATGGGCAGCAATAAGAGCAAAAGGGAGGTAGGTCAGGATAAACCCCCGAGCTTCCTTCATTTGCTCCTGCTGTCATCCCATACCATAGCACTGACTTCCTTGACTGCTGTCTTTATATACTGCTCTATTTCTTCTCTCCCTTCCCCCTACCTGTATCAGAAGAGCCATCTATCCCATCCCAGAGGCCAACCTTGCTTTGGGAATTAAACATTCATAACAGCCAAGTCTGCTTTTCCTCTGAAAATACCTTTTGAATACTCAAGGACTGTTACTGTCAGATAAGAGTGACTTTACCTCTCCATAAGCACATAAGTCTTTTAAATGCATGTTTATTTCCTTATTTTCAGCAACAAAATATCCTTTAAGAATACCTCAAAGGCTGAGGAAAACTCTTGCAGGAAACCACAAAGGGTAGTTACTAGTGGAAAGGGAAACAAGGAAGCATGTACTTATCACAACAGGCACCTGAAAGTCAGAAGCCAGCTGAACACAGAATTTTCTCAGAAGAGGTGTAGTAGAGATAATACAGACATGGGGCTTTGTTACCAGTTGGTCTTTACAGCTATTCCTTTCCCTGCTTCTCACTACCTATTGTAGAAACACTGGTTCCAGACTAATTATGTTCAAATCCAGCTTTGCCACACAATACCTATGAGATTTGGGGCAGATTATTTAAATTCTGCTTGTGGCACATTTAATCAACAGCAGCACCACTCACATCACCATCCCTGTCTCTATTCCTACCCTCCTTTCCCAGGCCCTAAAGGTGTTCCTGTCCTCTTCTATCAGTGGATTAGAGACTGGGGAAGGCTTGTTGTCACTACCTGACAAATGGAAGAAAAAAAGTTTCCTCTAAAGAAGGAACTCCTACTTACCTACACTCTCCCTAGCTAATACCTTCTCTCCTTCCTTTTTAGACTAAGCTTGAATGACTAGTCCATGTTCACCATTATTACCATTTTCTCATTTTTAACCTGCTGTAATAACATTTCCACAGATACCACCTTTTAAGGAATCTTTGTGTGCTAATGTCACCAACAACTTCCTAACAGCCATTGACAATGGATGCCTCTTCCTGATCTCATTTGACTTTTAGCACTAGACACTTCTACCTTCTTTAAAACTCTTTCTTAGGTCTCACATAGCAACTCCTTCCTGAGTTCCCTCCTACTTCTGTCACTTTTCCCGTAGCATTCCTCAGGATTGACTGCCTTCTCCCTATCCCCACCTCAGTTTTGAGTAGTCTAGTTCAGTCCCATTGTTTCAGCTACTGTCTATAGTAATGATTCCCAAATCATTCACTCCCATGTTCTCTTGCCTGCTCAAGTGCACACATACTTGTGCACATGCCTGTGTACTCTCTCTCCCTCTCTCTAGCATAGGCCTCTTGCAAGTTCCAGAGATCTTTTCAATAGCCAACTAGATATCTACATAAGCATCCCAAACTCAACATTTCCAAAAGTAGAATTCATTGTGCTTATCCTAAATGCTCTATCTTGATGAATGACATTACCTATCTGAAGTCAGAAGTCTTGAAGTCATCTTTGTATGCTTCCTCCCTCCACATGTCTAGCCAAGCCTACCCCTCCCAAGTACTTCCCAGATATGTTCTTCATGCCTGTCAATGACTTGATTCAGGACCTCATAATGATAGAAACAGAAAGCAGAGAAATTCTGGGAGGGCGGGTCCCTGGCAAGGGCCCCACCCTCAAGCCAAAAAGCTTGATACCATGGCCCAAAGTGAAAACTTACATCTCTGTTTGACTGCTCAAATGTTGCCTTTTCCAAAACCACCCATGGCCCACCCCACCCCACATCCTGTGCCCATAAAAACCCCAGGCTCAGCTGGCAGAGTGAGGAGAAATAGCTGAACATCAGAGACTACGGTTGGGCATCAGAGAGAAGCAGCTTGACTTCAGAGGGACAGCTTCACAGTGTTGCTTCAGGGGAGGATTGCCTTCCTGCTCCATCCCCTTTTCAACTCCCCATTCTGCTGAGGGCCACCTCCATCAGCAATAAAATCCCCTGCATTTATTATCCTTCAAATTCATTCATGCAACCTCATTCCTCCTGGATGCCAGGCAAGAACTTGGGTACCACAAGTATGGGTGCAAAAGGCTGTCACACTGACCCTCCACTGAGCTGTTAACACTTAAGCCATCTGTGGACAGCAGAGCTAAAAGAGCACTGACTGTAACACTCCCTCTGGGGCTTCAGGGGTCACAGGCACCCCCACAGACACTGCATGGGGTCCCCATGGAGTTTGCTCCTGCCAGCACCCAGAAGCGCTCATCCTGGCTCCTGCACCTGCTCACCTGTGTGTTTCCCTTACCACGAGGGGTGGAGTGCAGCAGGTCCAAGTGAGAGGAGTTTGCCCCTGCTGGCACCAAAGCAGCTAGGTAGTGCACTCCAGTTCCTGCCCACAAAGGGGTCAGGGAAATATCCCACTTCAATAACCTCTCACATAAGCTACAACATTAGCCTCTTAATTGCCATTCTGGGCTACCCTTTCTGATCCATACTGTAGCCCGTAAGCATGATCTTTAGAAAATACAAACTGTATGTCACTTTTTCACTTATTTATTTATTTCAAAATTTAAAAAATAAGTAACAAATAAAAGAGAGAGAGACCAAATTATCAACCAAAGCACCATAATTTGGGCAGATCTTTGGAGAGAAAACACCAAGAGTGGATGGATGGGCAACACTGAAGCAAAGGCTGAAGAGGGAGGAAGCTGGAAACCCTGCACAGGGTACCTGAATGCTAGGGCTAGCTCCCACCCCTGAACAGCTCCTGGGAAAGCAGTGAGAAAAAAAAAACTGAAGAACAGTTCACTCTCGCCACAGACTTCTGTGATTTTAGCTACAGAGGACCCTGTATCCCCCATGGGCATATGAGTTGGCAGGGGGATCTCACCAGGAGGCAGAGACAAGTCTTTGGATGGTGCAGAGCCCAGGAGGTTTTATGTGGTGGGCAGCTCTGGCAGAGAGCAGCCACAGACACCCAGCTAATCTCTGAGCCAGGAGACAGCTGGGCCAGCTTCCCCATGGGAATGGAGCATGCCTGCTCTGCAAGCCCTCCTGCCCCACCAGCCCCTCCCATGGCCAATGCCTAGCTACCGTGCAGAAGCAGGTGCACAGCACAGCCCCTGCAGCCCAGCCTGAGTGCCTTGCTCAACTGATTACTTTCCTAGCAAGCAAGAAGCACATCAGATCCCTCAGCACAGCTGGAACCTTACCAGGAGCCACTGAATCAATGTTCCAGTTCCTCTAAGGCTGCAGCCTGCAACTAGGGAGTATGTAGCTGAGATCTGTGGCTGGCATTTGAGGAGAGGAGGGACCCCCCACCCTCGGAGCACTGATAGGGGCAAGACATGTAGGTTCCTGAGACAGGGCAGAAGTAGGGTGTGCCTCCCTGTGAGGGCCAGTCTAGAAGGGGTGTGGTATATTTCTCTGCTGCAGCCCCTGCCCAATGGGACACCACAACCTGGAATACCTAACAAAAGAATCACAGGCACAACAACAGTCATCAGAAGGGGCTCCCCCAAGGCCCAAGAGCAGACCTGGGGAGGGGATCATTTCTCTTCCCCCACACCCCACTATAGAGCACACCTGTGGACACAAGAAAGTACAAAGGCACAGATGGGTATTAATCTAGCTATCTACCAGCTATTACTGTCAAGTGCCATCTACTGGATCACAGAACAAACTACAAAACCAAAAATTATCAGGCTAATAAATACACCTATAAATCAAATGTAAGAATTCACCTACACATAAAGATCCTGCACAGGGCATTGGCCCCCTGAAAGCATCCATAAATGAAGCCAATGGACTATCCCCAACTTACACCACAGTTAAAGGAACACCAACCCTCCTAGATGAGAAAGAATCAGCACAATAACTTTGGCAATTCAAAATGCCAGAGTGTCCTGTTACCTCCAAAGGAGTCTACTAGCTCCCCAGCAATGGTTCTTAACCAGTCTGAAATGACAGGCACTGAATTCAGAATCTGGATGCACAAAGAAGCTCATCAAGATTCAAGAGAAAGCTGAAACCCAATCCAAAAAATCCAGTAAAACAATTTGAGGGCTGAAGGACAAAGTCATTTTAAGAAAGAACCAAACTGAACTTCTAGAACTGGAAAAAGTCACTATAAGAATTTCATAATACAATCAAAAGTTTTAACAGCAGAACAGACCAAGCTGAGGAAAGAATCTGAGCTTGAAGACTAGTTCTTTTAATCAATTCAGTCAAAAATAAAGAAAAAAGGATTTTTTAAAATGAATAAAACCTGAGAAATATGGGATTATGCAAAGAGACCAAATCTATGACTCACTGGCATTTCTGAGAGAGGAGAGAGAATAAGCAACTTGGAAAATATATTTGACGATACAGTCCATGAAAATTTCCCTAATCTCACTAAAGAAGATGACATACAAATAGAAGAAATATAGAGAACACCTGCTAGATGGTCAAGACAACTATCCCCAAGGCACATAGTTATCAGATTCACCAAGGTCAATGCAAAAGAAAAAATTTTACAGGCAGCCAAAAATAAGGGTCAGGTCATGTACAGAGGGAATCCCATCAGGCTATCAGCAGACCCCTCAGCAGAAACCTTACAAACCAGAAGATATTGGGAGCCTATTTTCAGTGTCCTTAAAGAAAAGAAATTCCAACCAAGAATCCTATATCCCATCAAACTAGCTTTATACATGAGGGAGAAATAAAATCCTTCTCAGACAAGCAAATGCTGAGAGAATACTTTTCAACTAGACCAGCCTTACAAGAGATCCTTAAGGGAGTGCAAAAAATGAAATTGAAGGAATGACACCTGCTACCACAAAAACCCACTTAAGCACATAGCCCACAGGCACTATAAAGCAGTGCAATTAAATCTACATAACAACCAGCTAGCAACACAATGACAGGATCAAAATCACACATATCAATACTAACCTTGAATGTAAATGGGCTAAACACTCCACTTAAAAGACACAGAATAGCAAACTGAATACAAAGACAAGACCCAACCATCGGTTGTCCTCAAGAGACCCATCTTACAAGTAACAAAACTCACAGGCTGAAAGTAAAAGGATGGAGATCTATCACAAACAGAAAACACAAAGAACAGGAGTCACTATTCTTATATCAGATAGAACAGATTTTAAACCAATAAAAAATAAGATAATGATGGGAATTATATAATGATAAAGGGGACAATCCAACAAGAAGTCTTAACTATCCTAAATATATATACACTCAACATTGGAGCACCCAGATTCATAAAACAAGTTCTTCCTGGCCTATGAAAAGACTTAGACAACCACACAATAACACTGAGAGACTTCAACACCTCACTGATAGCATTAGATCATTGAAACAGAAAACTAATAAATTCTAGACTTAAATTCAACACTTGACCAACTGGATCTAATAGACATCTACAGAATACTCCACCCAACAACCAAAGAATATATATTCTGCTCATCTGTGCACAGAACATATTTTAAGATTGACCACATGTTCAGTCATAAAGAAAGTCTTGATAAAATTTAAGAAACTGAAATCATATCAAGCACACTCTTGGGCCACAGTGCAATAAAAACGGAAATTACTACCAAGATCCCTCAAAACTATACAAATACATGGTAATTAAACAACGTGTTCCTGAATAACTCCTGGGTGAACACCAAAATTAACGCAGAAATCAAAACATTCTTTGACATTAATAAAAATAGGGAAACAACTTACCAAAATCTCTGGGATGTAGCTAAAACAGTGTTAAAAGGAAAGCATATAGCCCTAAATGCCTTCATCAACAAGTCAGAAAGAACTCAAATTAAAAAATCTAACTTTGGGCTGGGTGCAGTGGCTCACGCCTATAGTCCCAGCACTTTGGGAGGGCGATGCAGGTGGATTGACTGAGGTCAGGAGCTCAGACCAGCCTGGCCAACATGGGGAAACTGGTCTCTACTAGAAATACAAAAATTAGCCCAGCATGGTGGCAGGTGCCTGTAATCCCAGCTACTTGGGAGGCTAAGACATGAAAATCACTTGAACCTGGGAGGCAGAGGTTGCAGTGAGCCAAGATCGCACTACTGTATTCCAGCCTGGGGGACAGAATGAGACTCTGTCTCAAAAAAAAAAAAAAAAAAAAAAAAAAAAAAAAAAAAAAAAAAAAAAAAAAAAAAAATTTGGACAGAAAAAAAACGGGGATATTTAAAAACAGTAGTGTAAAACAGTTAAGAACGGT
>CAUYLG010027613.1:0-41176 GCA_963573385.1 Cacajao melanocephalus | reverse complement strand
CTTCAGATAAACTCAACCTTTTGTCAACCAGAAAATGTTTAAATTCACGTATAGCCTGGAAGCTCCCCCGCTTTGAGTTGTCCCACCTTTATGAACCAAACCAATGTATTTCTTAAATGTATATGATTGATGTCTCATGCCCTCCTAAAATATATAAAACCAAGCTGTACCCCAACCATACCTGTTCTCAGGACCCCCTGAGGGTTGTGTCATGACCCATGGTCACTCAAATTTGGCTCAGAATGAATCTCTTAAAATATTTTACAGAATTTGACTCTTTTCATTGACAAGAGTTAATATCTCAACTTTAACATCTAACAAAGTATTGGGATTTTTAAAATATAAATATAGTCAATGATTGTATAATGGTATACCATCATTATACTAGGTATGATAGATGTACTAGGTATCTAGGTACACTAGGTATCATTATACTAGGTATAATTATATCATTATACTAGTTATAATGACTAAGTGGAAGAGATTTGTTTAACTACTCCTTGTTTATTTAAGTTTTAGCTAACATGGGCAAATTCTTTGTTTTTTTTTATGTTTCTTTGTTGTTGTTTTCTTACATAGATTATCTGAGCTTTGAAGTCTGACATGGATTCTGTGACTATAATAAATTACTAAAACCCTAGAGCACTTAGTTTTTTCCTCTGTAAAGTGGATGTCATGAGGGTAGTCGCCCCATATGATCTGTAAAGGAGAGATTCTCAAAAATGAGCATGCATCAAAATGTCCCACAGGACCTGTCAAGGTAAGGCCTGCTGGGCTCCACCTGCAGAAAATATTCAGTAGGCCTAGGGTGGGACTGAGAATTTGCTTTTATAATAAAATCTCAGGTGCTGCTGATGTTCCTGGTTGGGGACCTCACTTTGAGCAACAGTGTGTAAACTTTAAATGGACTGAAGCATACAAGGAGCTTTACGTGGCATTATCAACAGTAAGGGATGTGATTGCCATGAAAGGTAGGTTTATATCATGCACCTGGGGGAGAGACTCAGAGGACACTGGCTCTCAGGATTTGCTTTCTTTTGAGCTTTGTATACAAAAGGGAAAGCAAACAGTAAGTCAGTCTTTCTCTCACTTAAGGGACTAAATACTCAGTGGAAAAAGTAAGATCTTGTGATTACAGATGAAGACAGTTTACCCAAGCAGGCTCATTAAGGAAAATTCCCACAGGGTCCAGGCTGCATACAGAGGAGCTGGAGGAGGAGCCTGGGGGAGTTACTGATGCCTAAAGAAAAAGACTCTAGGTCAAATTTCGGAGCCCCAGGTGTCTACCTGGCTCCAGCCAAATGGAAATATTCCAGGCATGGCAGCGACATCTACGAAGCCAAGAATCTCTTAAGTATTTTTTTTTAATTTGAAAGAAAAACAGGCTTCACTGAATTTGTTATTGCAATAACACCTGACATTAAGAAGAAAAACATAATATAGTCTCCACAAGTTTCTATTACTGTTAAGTACGGTTTCCAGTTTTGTAGGCCTTAATGTTGATTGCAAATAAAGGTAACTAGTTTTAGTCACTGATCCTGTGATGCTAATAAAAGTAGAGTGCAAACAAAATAAGTGTGAGTAGGAATTGCTCTTGGGTTTCACGCCTCTGACCAATTGCAACTGTTCATATTAGAGGCACGTTTCCTACTGCCTTGTAACCAAAGGACACTTCTGCTTCTGCAGCTGTTCTTTGAATCAGAGAGAGAAGCTGAATGATGTGCCTAAGTTTGTCTGACACCCTAGACTTGCTTTGAAAATAATCCTCTAATTGAGTGACTCAACAATTTTTCAAAAGTTAATTCGGAAGCTCATAGGAAAAGTATTGGAAGTACAGAGAAGGAGTAATGAAAATTGGGCTGGAGTTATTTCAACTTGAATGATGTGGGTGCTTTTTGTTTATTCTTTTGTAGGAAGGGAGATGTACTTGCAAAAATCTCCCCAAAGAATCGTGGACACCTAACACCCTGTCTTATCTGATTGTAATTTAGAGTAGCAAGCATCTGTTAGGCACATTCTGCAGGTACTAAATTAAGGAGGCTTCAAGAGTAGAATGTGGAAATTTCCTGTCAGGGGTAAGAAGAATGCATGGACAGGTACACAATGAAGGCATATGCACAGATGGGCACATAGATGAGAGCATGAAGTTTCTGACTTGTCGGTAGAAGAAGTGCTGTATTTTTTTTCTCCCAGAAATGATTTTGATTTTGCAATGATTCAGCCACATTTTTGTCTTACCTGTCTCTATTTATGAAACACCACAATAATTGAGAGCTGGCGTTCCACGAATGGACTGTAAAACAGAGTAGAAGAACTGATGAACAGAAGACACAGCAGAGAAGCATGAGAAAGCTAACCCACTGCGTGTAAACAGCTCACCTGACTGGGTTCAGCACATCCCTTGAATATGAGGCATTCTGCATGTAGATGAGAGAAAGGAAAATGCAGTGCAGGTGCAAATAACTGTGACCCACAGCCACATACCTCTGAAGAGTGAATGCTTTCTGCCTTGGGTTTCCATGCCTGGGCATCCTCCAGGTTTTTCCTGTCTAGTGCATATTTTTTCAAAGGCTTAATTTGTGTTTCAGATACTGTGTTTATATGTGAGTGCTATAAATATGTGAAAATTTAAGAATGGATGTGTGTGTATAGAAGAAGAATAATCAAAACACAGCTTGAGAGGGGCATCCTAAACCACCTTAATAAACAGATAATTTAAGGGAAAAGGCTGTGCTTACCACACAAGTTCTGCTTAGAGGCTTGTTCCTGGGTCCCCTTGCATTGAGCTTGCTGCTCCTGAACCCCTCATACCCAGAAATACCAAAGCCACACTGCTGGTATAGTTGTGCATAGGTGAGTTCACGTCCCTGATTCCCGGGTGATGACCGACCACCCTGCCCAGCGGAGTCCAGGCCATCTTTTTCCTGAAACATCTCTGGGGAGAAGTGGCAGCTCAAAAAGCCTTTGGGTCGTTTCTTTTCTTTGGTGGGGACTTTAATCTGTTGCTAATGATTCCTTCATACACTCCCCCATCACTCCACATAATGTGTTTGAGTTCTCTTCTAGAAATGCATTTGTCATTTATTGAATAATTTCTGAAGCAATTAAATGACAACTCAATAAATGGCTTTGTCAATTTTGTGTAATGGAAAGTCAAATTATCATGTAGGAAATGCAAAATCTTTCTTTTTATAACATTGTTGAAAGGTTTCAAAAGTAACTGCATAATTACAAAAAAAATTGACTTATTAAAGTTTGCTAAATCAATAAGAATATCTCATAAACCTATTTATTCTTGGAAATTTTGAAACCATACCGATAGACTTATTTAAATGTAAATATAAAGATGTGAATAAAGACTGATGGTAGTAGAATGCAATTTTATTATTTAAGCTAAAGTTGATACTTTAAACATATACATCTGTATGTGTACATATACACATATATATTCGTACTTAAAATATATATGCATTTATAGACTTAAATTATATGTATTTATATTTGTAGACTTAAACACAGTAAATTCTCACTTAGCATCATCTGTGGTTCTTGGAAGCTGTGACTTTAAACAGAATGATGGGTAACAAAATCAAATTTTTTCTCACTAATGCTATAATGAAAGGACATTGAAGAAAGCAATGTTATTTGAGGACTCATTGTTCTTTGTTTTGTTTAAAGTCTCAGTTTCCAAGAACCTGTAAAAGAGGCTAAGGAATTACCATATATGCTTTTGTGTATATATTTAAATAAGTTTAAGTAAATATATGTGTGGTATACATATATGTACCTAAACACATATATCTTTAATTCTCACCTTGTTTCATCTAAATTTCTTCTTACCTATAAATTTTGATTATTCAACATTTTTACCTTTCTGGTAGTAAATAGAGGATTTAGAAGATCTTTGTTCCACTTCCTCCTTGGCAGGTATGCCAGCTGCCTTACATTAAAGAGTAACAATTGCAATTCTTTGAGACAATTATAATTCTTTCCTTTCCCTAATCAGCAGCACCTCAGATAAGTGGACATATTAAGGATTTTTTTGAGAGTATTGTTCTGTGGTTCAATGACTTGTGTGATTTCCTTATTTAAACAAGAAGAAAGAAGCCAAAGAAAATGTATTTTAGAAATAATTGGGCAACTTATCAGAGTGGTTGGTGGACTGGATACTAATCAGAATAGCAGACTCTGAATTATTTTTTTTCCAGTTACAAGTATCTTTGTTTATGCAACAGTAGATAGAGTGCTGGAAGCAACCTGTAACTGTACTCCATGGATTTAGATAAGAAGATGATAGAGAAGGAGGGTTTTTAATTTAAACTGGATCAGGATTATATTGTCTCATTTGAGTCTCTTTTAATTCAAGTGTATTTAATAAAATTCTCCTTTTTGAATGGATTTGGAGCATGAACTTTGGATTTAGGCAAATCTGAGTTTCAATCCCTGCTACTTACTAATGGTATCACCCTGGGCAGCATTTTATATCCTAAGCCTTAGAGTTCACATCTGTAAACTTTTTGTAAAACCTACATTACAGTGGTATAAGAATTCATTGAGGCAATCTAAGTAGACTTCCAATGTCCCTGACATATAAAAAGTACTCAAGTTAGCAATATTTAAATCCTTATCTAAAGAAAACCTGAATGCTGACCAAGACTTTATCAGTATCCTAAAAGACATATTTCTTCCCTCAAATGTAACAAAATATTCCCTCAAATGTAAATGTATCTTCAAAATATCCCTGCTCCTGCTCTAGCATGTATTTTGCTAGGCCTGAGGCATTTGCAAATTCCAGAGGCCATGCCATGCAGGTGTCTGCTGGTAAGGTGGGTAGTCTCCCCTCTGTGGCTCCTGCACAGTCCAGCCTTTCTCTTCTTGGGTGATGCAGCTAAATGTGCTCCCAGGATGGATGAAGCATCTGCCATGCTTGTGGGTGGACAAAGGTTACTGAGTAACATGGCAGAAAATGTAAGTGGATCTGGAAACAACGTAAACCACCGGGACAGCCAGAATTTTAACAATGACCAGATTTTAAGCCACTGGCATTTTTGTTTAAATCACTTCTTAGGGAAATCATTTGAGCACAGCTTTAAAATAAAAGCTGGGGACTTGGTTGATGATGGGATGCTCTGTGGAGTAACTTGCTAAAGGCCCAGAATCTCAGGAACCATTTATCAACATCTCTTCTTGGAATACTAGATAATAGCAGAGCCATTGTGCATTCATTTTAGAATGGGCTGCCTAGCGATTCAATATAAGTCAGTCAGAATACTGACTTTTGACTGATTTCAAGAAGCACACACTTGTTTTGCAACTTGTCTTACTGAAGACATAGATTCCTTAACCTTCTTCTACTAGATAAGATATTATCTAACAAGAATTCCCATATAAGCAAATATTTTGTCACCCAAAAGCTCAAATAGCAGCAGAGTTTGTACAAAGCTGTGGGAGAAAGTCCTAAAGAAATAATGCAGGGTAGCAAAGAGAGGTCAGGAAAGTAACAGATTTTGTAACTAGAAGAGAATACGAATAAGCATCCAGGTGTGGTGGCATGCACCTGTAATCCCAGCTACTCTGAAGGCTGAGGCAGGAGGATCGCTTGAGCCTAAGAGTTTACAACCAACATGTGCAACCTAATGAGACACCATTTCAATTAAAAAATAAATTTTTTTAAAAAAAGTAAATAAAAACTATGGAAATAAGGGATCAAGAAAGATGTGGGAGATCTTTAAGACACCAAATTTAGAATAATTCCTATTTGGCAAGACTTAAAAAATATTTTAAGAGAGGTGCCAAGTACCATTAACACAGGATTTAAAGTAAGGATTCTATATCCCATTCTTGGCCCTGTGCCTTATTATTGTGTGCATTTTCATAGTCATTTAATCTCTCTGAACCTCCAAGGCTGTATCTTATCCAGATGCATGTACCCAACCCAGGTACATAGTAGGTACTCAATAAATGCTGGCTTTGAATAATTAAATGCAATGTCACTTTCGGCAAACATTAGCTAAGTAGGAATTGTAATAAGTCACAAGATTATTTGAAAAGAAAATGTTGATAGCACCCTTTAACTGCCTAGAAAATAATAGAAATGTCATCAATTTGGCTGAAACACAGGACTTGTGCAGGTAGCCATTGAGCTAAAGCTAATAGATATATTGGCTGATGTACCTTATGGGTTTTCTCAGGAAAATATAGTCCCTTGCTTATATCTGTTGTTCCAGTGTAATTATTAATTGAGCCACCTTTCAATATCAAAAATGCCTTCATTTGGATAATATATTATGGGGTCAATGTCTTTCTAGCTACCATCAATTGAGAGTGAGCAACATATAGTTAACTTAGAAATAAAGCAAACTAAGGAAATGCCTTACCTGTGAAGTATTTGTGACAAGAAGTTGGATCATAATATTAGTTACTATTACATGATCCTTATACCAATGTAAATTCAGGAGATGGCCAGCATTGTTTGTTTGTTTGCTTTTTGAGATGAACTCTCTCCCTGTCACCCAGGCTGGAGTGCAATGGTGGGATCTTGGCTCACTGCAACCTCCGCCTTCCAGGTGTAAGCAATTCTCCTGTCTCAGCCTCCTGAGTAGCTGGGATTACAGGTGTGCACCACTATGCCCAGCTGATTTTTATATTTTTAGTAGAGTCAGCGTTTCACCATATTGGGCAGGCTACTCTTGAACTCCTGACCTCGCGATTTGCCCCCCTTGGCCTCCCAAAGTGCTGGGATTTCAGGCATGAACCACCGTGCCCAGCCCGGCTAACATTGTTTTTTAAGTTTAAAGTTTAAACACGAAGAAAGGCCTATCAATAGATAAAACTTTAGTTGTCACTCTCCAATGGTTTTATAAGTTCACCATCTTTAGGAACATACGTGAAATTAGGGTGTACAATAAGGCAGTCATGTAGAAACCCTAACTGCTAAGGAGTTCCTGCAGGTGGCTCCTGAAGATAATCAAGGAAGGGGCTTAACTGCCTCTATCGATTTTTATTAAAAGCAAAATTAGTTTATTTGGCAAAAAGATGCCCAGTGGAATACAGATTAGCAAATTAGCGAAGGATGTACTTAGTTTTACTAAGTTTCAGAGGAACAAAGTCACTCTTCTATTCTACAGAAGTGTATATAAGGGCTACAAGATTAAACGCACTTCTTGAGGTCAATTTTAAACTTGTGAACAAATAGACTTGATGTAGTAGGTTGAAGAGTGCTCCCACAAAATTCCTGTGCACCTGGAACCCCAGAATGTGGTCTTATTTGGAAATAAGGTCTTTGCTGATTAAGTACTTAAGGATCTCAAGGTGAAATCATCCTGAAATTAGGGCAGGGTAAATCTGATGACTAATATCTTTATCAAAAACAGAGGGGACGGTGGCTCACGCTTGTAATCCCAGCACTTTGGGAGGCCAAGGTGGGCGGATCACGAGGTCAAGAGATCGAGACCATCCTGGCCAACATAGTGAAACCCTGTCTCTACTAAAATATAAAAATTAGCTGGTCATGGTGGCATGTGTCTGTAGTCCCAGCTACTCAGGAGGCTGAGGCAGAAGAATTGCTTGAACCCAGGAGGCGGAGGTTGCAGTGAGCTGAGATCGCGTCATTGCACTCCAGCCTGGTGCCTGGCGACAAAGCAAGAAAAAAAAAAAAAAAACGGAGGGGACACATAAGACATGTCATTTAAAGAAAAAGACAGAGACTAGAGCAATGCATCTACAAACCATGGAGTCCCAAAGACTGCCAGGAACCTCTAGAAGCTAGGAGAAGAAAAGGAAGGATTCTCCCCTGGGGTTCCCAGAGATCACATGGCCTTGTTGGAATTTTGCTTCTGGACTTCTGGCCTCCACAACTATGAAAGAGTCATTTTCTTTTGCAAATATCCCAGTTTGTAGTGATTTCTTACGGCAACTCTAGGAAACTAGTACTCCTTACATATTCATTATTTTGTGACCTCTGCTATTAATCCACACCTAACTCAGAGCTCCTCTGCTGGGATGTGGCTACCATGCACTGAACACAGCAGCCTGCACACAATAATTTGTATTTCTACAGGGCACCTAGCACAATGCCACTGCTGGTTCAATACATCCATGACTGGTTATGTATGGCCAAGCTTCTCCGTCATTACGTCTTTGCTCATAGTACCATCTTCACCTGGAATTCTTCAATCCCCCATACTCTCTTGACACGCACACACACCTCCACCTTCTGTAAATTCTTTCTCATCTTTCAAGATCCAGTTCAGCTCTCATTCCAGGTCTACAACACTTCTCCTGATTCAATTACTTCAAGTGGAAGTGATCCTTTGCACATCTGCATTCCCTTTCTATCTTCCTGGGTCATCTCTTTGGACTTGGAACAAGTCTTCTCTAGATTTAGTTATAATCCCGTCACATGTTCCTCCATGTGAGTTAGTCTTGCCCACAAAACTGAAAAGAGTGATTTTGGAAAACAAAGTCTGGTCTGATTTTCATCTTCATCTCTTTACTTGGTCTTGTATGGAGTAAACGTTCAATAGTAATTTGTTGACTATTTGCCCTGGCGGGCTCATTCCACAGTGATAAAACTGAAATGTTCTCTAAAGTTACTTTTCCATCATTATAAGTTTGACTTGAAAGCCATGCAACTGATGCATTTGCTGGGGATTATCTTTTGGCCATCTCGCATTAAATCTGTCCTCATATGGCACCAATATTTATAGGAACAGCTAAACGTTAGTGCCCAAGTGAGAAAGTGACCCATGCAAATGCCTTGGTGTGACACAAACACCCACAACAATGCAGACTGTGTGAGGACTCTGCTGGGTGGCTACTTCTGGGGTATGGGCGATGGATGAGCTGACTTGGAGAAGGCAGCCCAGAGTTGTCAAGGGAAAGAAGAGGGTACAGTACCTTATTAACTTTTTTCCAGTAAACAGTTTTCAAAGATTAGCCACATAATAATGCCCCTAGAATATGCTCTTTGTACATGACCAAAGATGAGCTGACAGGCATTTCAAAACAGTAATTGTTGGACTGATGACACTGCTGAGGAAAAAGGACTCATTATACCCAATTTGGAAGATTGTGAATATGTTGTATAGATGGGTTATGAGGGTGCATTCAGGTAAAAGAGCTAGACAAATGCACAATGACATTATAGTGCCCCATTGGATGTCTCAGACGTGCAATACGTTCTTTCACCCTTCATTATCTGAAGACTAGGAAACAATACTGCATGTTTTAAAATATACAAGTTCAAATTGCAGTCAGATGTACACTATGGTAAAGAAATAAACTGGTTCTCTAGTGGATACGCAGTCCTCTAAGGGAGATAGGCAGTTGTGACTGTGCTATCCCGTGCCTCACTTAAAAGGAATCTACCAGACAAAAAACAACATTTTGGCAAAGAAGATTTTATGATGATTGCCTTCTATGATTCACATGCCTTCCTACAACAGGGCATATATGCATCAGTGGACATTTGATATTAGATAATCTCGAATAATTTTAAATGGATATATTAATATCCAGTAATATTTTCAACCAGCATAGCTTAATGTGCTTCATAAAATAAAATGTTTTGGATGAGAGAGGTACAATTTTAACTTTAAAAGGGAACGTTCGTTCATTCACAGATTAAGAGCTATACACTGAAATGTAAATACCATCCAATGCAAAATATGTGAAATCTCTTCCCTACAGATCTGACTCTAGTTAGATATAATACATGTTATACGTATAGACATACACACACAAATAGAGTGAAATTGTCACATCTTAAATAATTATTACCTTTAAATATGTCATTTTAAAAGCATCTTAAGAGATAATTTTATATATATATGGTGGAAATACGCCTTAAATTTTATAATAAAATTAGAAACGTCAAGCAGTTTTATGTATCAGAAATTCCTTTTGGCAATTTAAGAGTTAAAATTGTCATTCTGAAAAGTGATGCATATCAATATCAATGATAGCCCACATAACTGAAGGCCATGTTTATCTGGTAATTCAGTGACTGTTGTAACTAAAGAGGTAGTGGCTATTTTGTGTTGGGACTCATTTAAACAGAGAGATCTCTAAAAGTGCAAATATCCTCCCTACATAAAACTCTTCAATGAGGGCCTTCCTGCTCAAACTCCCAACAATCTTCCCTCTCAGCAGAATTTATTATCTCAGTATTTTCCCACAACTGTCCCATGAAGAGGACACATCACACTCTATTTTGTAAGCTTTTTATTTGTCTGACTCCCCAAAAGAGAGTGAAATTTGGGAGAAGGCAGGAACTGTAACTTACATAAAAATATCAATAATGATTGATGATGATAAGACGTAGCAGCTGCAGTAGCATCAATGGCATTTCCCCATTCCCCTACCCCCGCTCCAAGAACAAATCTGCTTCATTATATCCTAACTCCCAGCATCCAGGTGGTTGGCGGTGGGAGCCCTCCTCTTCAGGAGATGTTCCACCTGCCTGCTGCCTGCCTCAGTGTTTGCCTTGTAACCAGGCCATTCTGTACTGAGGAGCTACAGGCAAGTTGCTATTTCTGCAGTGACATTTCCTTATTTCTTGGCTGTCAAAAATAGAGGCTGTTCAGGTACCAGTCTTCCTGCTCTTGAGTAAGAGAAAAAAGTGCTATATTTGTAGTGAAAGGGATGCTGGTTTGATGTTAGCAGGATTTTCTAATTGAAGGGGTCAATGAAACATGTGCAGATTGAACAAGCACAACTTTTAATCTTATTATAATTACATGATGATTGTTGCTACTTATTATTTATTTAGAACCCACTAGAGCTGGAGTGGTGGTTCATGCCTATAATCCCAGCACTTCGAGAGGCTGAGAGGGGAGGATCACTTAAGTCCAGGAGTTGGAGAACAGCCTGGGTAACATAGTGAGACCTTGTCACTACAATTTCTTTTCTAATTAGCCAGGCATCGTGGCACACACCTGTAGTCTCAGCTACTGTGGAGGCTGAGGTGGGAGGATGGCTTGAGCCTAGGACTCTTGCCATGAGTCAAGATCACACCACCTCTCTCTAACCTGGGCCACAGAGTGAGATCCTGTCTCAAAAAATAGTAGATAAATAACCTACCCCATTCTAAGCAGAAGTATGATGAAAGGTATGTAATAGAAAAGTCTGAAATGAATCAATTAGTGAATAGTGGAAAAGAAGAAATGATTATACACACGATAAATCCAGTGTGAGGCTAATACAGCAAATTAGATTAAATACAAAGTAGATTTTTTATGACAAGTATCATCTTTGCTAACACTGCTATTGCATAAGAAATACCAGCATCACTCTGCAAACTAAAGAAATTAAGATAGACATATTAGCAATTTATCCACTGGTCATCCTTTACTTCTAAGTGCCAGTCAAATTACAAAACTGCCTAGATACTTTGCAGGTCATTGAAGAGACACTAAGGTTTTTGGGTGGAGAATAGAATAGAATTTTTCCGACAGCATTCTGTGAAGCAGCAACTGATGGAGAGCTGACTCTTCATCAGTTGGGGGTGGGCCAGGATGCCCAGACAGGACGGAGAAAAGAGATGGAGGATATATTTGTGGAGCAATGGGCCGTGTCAGATAAAGCCCTCCTTCAAGAGATCCCACCTGAATAGAACCACTTGTTTGAAAAAATACATGGAACATGAATCATATGTATTTATATCATTAACTACTAGTGGATATGTGCTTCAGAGTCCCTAGGGTAAAATCCCAGGACCATTCTTTTTTTCCTTACCAAAAGTATAAGCAGTTTCACGAGCAACCTCTCTTGGTAATCCTGGCCAATTTTTCAGAGACCGAACTTAACTTAGAGGCTCCTTGCTCTCCACTGACACGTTCTGTGTATAAAAAGCATACCCAAAGTCTCACTGAGGGGGCATAGTCATGCCAGAAAGAGCATGGGGTATATATCCACAAAGCTCCAGCTGGAATCTCAGCTCCACCATGACCGAGTCTTCTGTGCCCGTAGCATGATTGTTTTATGTTTTTCTGATCAATTTTCTTTTCTATGTAATGTAAATTATGATATCTCTTATGTTGGATTATAAGGGGATTGGAGGTAAAATATTTAAGATATCTGTCACATGATAGGTGATTATCAAATGGTTTATATTGTTAGCTACCTATACTTGTGCAAATTAATTTTGCTATATGTAGGAAGAGAATGTTTTCAATTTCTACATGTCAGAGAAATGGAAACCAGACTCCCTTTAAAAACTGTCTGGATGTTCAAACCATGGGTGTTCATAAGAAAATTCTGAGTTAATTCACAAAGTGAGTTCATTTTAACCTTGTAGATGTTTGAGCCTATTTTTATAACAAGAACAAATGGTCACTTCCTGTAAAACAACACAGAAATCATCCTCTGGTTGAGAGTGTTCGAGTAAACAATGCAATGCCCAAATCTGTACACACACACACACACACACACACACACACACACACCAATCACCATGGCTAATATCAGGGTTAGGTTCTAAGACACCAGAACTCAAACAGTTGATCCCTGTGAGGCAACATAAATATGGTCAGCCAGAGAGTCAGCCCAGTCAGGGTTCCGTGGGGAAACTCCAGAATCATGTCTGAGAGATGCGCTAACGCAGGGCAAAAGCCTAGGAGCAAGACTGAAATTAGGTTGTCAGTGGAGAGCTCAGGCTTGTATGGGGCGTGGTGAAATGAGCCAACTCTGGTAGGAAGGTCCTGGCTGATTCCTTCCAACCAAGGTAGGACAGTCCTGGCTGATTCCCTCCAAACATCGGCAGTGGTTTTGTGGCCTTGCTCACATGTCAGAGGCAGGGCAGACAGTCAGAGAGCTGACAGCAGCTCTGGTCATTCCTGATATTTTATTTGCATTCTTCACTGTACTGGAATGGTCCGCTACTATGTGTGTCTACCTTTGTCTGTGAGGTGTGTGCATGGGCGTGTGTGTCTGAGTCTGTGTCTGGGTGACTGAGTGTGTCTTTGGGCATGTGGCAATTCCTTTTCCCGAGTTAGAGTTCTTTATGCTGAAAGCCACATGGAGTGTCAGTAACACAGACCTCCTGAGAGATGACAGAGTGACAGTTCTTACCCATAAATAGTGTTGCTAGAGGACATGGGGAAACTTCTCGCTTAAGGTGCTTTGGTTAGAAGCATGTAAATTCACTGTTTTTGAAATGTAAGTTTTAAACAGGGACTGGTAAAATACTGTCCAGCCTCTTTCACCCTGTCCCTTCCCCACCTAGGTGCACAAGGGCCGTGAGTAAAGCTCCCACTGTGCACTGCTTTGCCATCTGGAATCCCTTGAGTGAGAACTATGTCTTTTCCAGCACAGCTCATCAGTGCTCATTTGCCTCATTCCTTGGTGTCAATTTCACCTTCTGCCTCCATTAAGGTCCAAATGGGCAGCAGGGCACCTCTGCACGCTCTGATTATGCTAATAACAGCTCGCTGACTGAACTAATGTGGTCATTATCGCCCCTCATGACCATGGGGTGCAAATCACCACTTTAACATCATCATCTCTGTCCTAATCAATCACTATCCTTCACACCAGCCATTCTTAGAACCCAAAAAAACTCTCCCTAAAAAGGAGGCTCTGTGCCTGTGCTTCCAGGAAGCATTCAGAGATGAAAGCATGGAGGGACTGAGGGCAACATGCCTGACAGAGTCTACAGTAAGTTAGGGAAGAGAAAAGGCCCTCTGGCAAGGTTTTGAGATGCAGGGAGTGAAACTAGTTCATGGGTAAAGGATCCTGATATGAAATTGGAGCTGGTGCAGTGTGTGCACACTCTGGTTTATCTAGGTGACAGAGGGTCGGCCTGGGAGCTAGGGACCCGTCTTCTGCTCCAGCAGCTCTGGCTGGACTGCACAAAATTAATGGGCCTTCACGTTTCCATTTGCAGCATGAGACTGGTAAAAAGAACAGAGTCAGTCAGTCAGGTTAGGGGACGGTACAAAGTCAAACCTCCAAGCGGATAATTCAGTAGCCACAAGGAGACAAACTGCCAAGTCCCAAATGTGTCCGGTGTTGACAACTTTCTCTCAGCTCCCACGACATGGCTAAAGCTTATCACTTCAGCCTCCATGTTCCTGCCACCAGGCTCCCATCCTTGTCAGCTCTGTGGCTTTCAGAAAGTTGCTTAATCTTGCCAAAGCTTAGTCTCTTCATCTATAAAAATAAAAATAAAATTATTGACCCCATAAGGCTGATATATTAAGCCTTATTTCTGAACCTTATATATGATAAGGGCCCAACCAATGGCCATGGATATATATATTTTTAATTTATTTATTTTACTTTAGGTGCATACTCTATCTGGCATTTCTCCCCATGTTGTCCCTCCCTCCCGTCCCCTCCCTCCCCACCCCTGCTGTCTCTCCCCTACCCCACCCAACTGCCCTCAGTGTGTGATGCTCCTCTCCCTGAGTCCACATGTTCTTGTTGTTCAACACCCACCTATGAGTGAGAACACATGGTGTTTGGCTTTCTGTTCTTGTGTCAGTTTGCTGAGAATGATGGTTTCTAGATGCAGCCCTGTGTACAACTGCAAAGACCTGGAACCAACCCAAATGCCCATCAATTATAGACTGGACAAATATATTACTTTTATTTAAGAATTGGATGTAAGTTTCAGACTTCTTGCACTGTGATATCCCAGCATCACCATGCCTGCTAACCAGTCAGAGTCTTCCAGTCTACATGACTAGACATGACCATTTTTAAGAACTAAATCAACATATTATTAAACTGAATGGATGAAATCAACCAAGAGGCATTTATAGATACAATATCAATTTCTTTACAGACTTTAGAAACTGATTTCACTCCATTTGTCTCTCGAAGAGAGCTAAATTTCACTTTCCAAAAAAAGTTGGGCAGCCCTCCGAATGATTTATGAATAGGTCTCTGATGCATAAAATCTCATTTTCTTTAGTGCATTTGTCAAAAGAGTTCCCCATGTGTGTCTTGTGCAGGATTTTGTTGTTGTAACTCTCAGCTTCCCATGCAGGAGGAGTACTTTTCCTGATGCTTTCTCTCAATAGGTCTTTGGATGATCACATTTGACTGATGTGTTGGTGTTCTTACTTTAACTCCTGCACTATGAACTTTATATCATGTTTCACTTCCCTGCATATTAATGCTCTGGTCTTCATGTGCAGATGGAATGAAGCCATAAAACTCAGCCCCGTCAGCCAGTTAGGATTCATCTGACAAGCGACACTTTGTCTTTAGCGTGCTAGCCCGGGAATGGCGAAAAGACAGCATCTTGTTTGCCTTTCCAAAAATACACCCCCATAGAATAGAAATTACGTATGCTTTTTCTGGCTTAAGCATAATATAGATTTATTATGTGGGAAAGATAGATGAGAGTTTTTTTTTTTTATCATGCTGTGAAGGCTTTAAAATTATTTACTGTCCTCATTATCATTAGGAAGCAGGCATTATCTGATCTATCTCTCCAGTTTTTTATGTTAAAACTCTAAGATTCATAATTTTTAAAGACTGCCTGGCCCTGCATGGAGTATGTAGGCTGCATGGGGAGGAGTGATACCTGGTGGGGCGTCTGATTGCCTTCCCATAAGCATACTTGAAAAGTTGAGAAAACATTTTCTCACAGGATGTGAAAATTCAGTCCTAAACAGAGTGGATACTGCTTAGAAGACTATTTGTGAAGGAATGACTGCTGAATTTATGTAGTGTGAACATTTAAAGTAAAAATTCAAATCCTCACCTTTGGGGTCATGGTGATTAATTTCCATTCCAAATGTAACTCCTCTTACAGGCAAGAAATCCAGTAAATATTCCCTTGTGACCAACAACCCCGTGAGCTGTTGGCAGAATTAATAAAGCTGTCAGGATTTCTTTGGGATATTACACGTCTCCCTGTATGTCATTTAATTGTGAAGTGTAAATATGCATATGGCACATCAGGAAGACTAAATATATTAGTCTTTAGGGCTTCAGCTCCTGTTTCTGTACTCATTTATCAATTTTGATTAAATTAGGGGGGAGCATTTTGATACAAAATTATATAAAATTTATGTGGCTTTCTAGGAGAATGACTTGCATTGTTTATACAGCATAAGCATCAGGGGAGAAATATATATTTTTCTAATATGAAGCTTTGGATAATATAAAATGTTCTGTATACAAGACTATGTTCACAGCTTGGGAGAATTTGGGGAAAATGCTCCTGGCAAGCAAACTGTTTTTAAGAAGGGAAAGTTGAAAACCAGGAGCAGAGGGAAAACATAATGCAACTTCTAGTTTCTCGAACTTTAAAATATGCAGCTTCTGAGGCTGACTCACAATCCAAGTGAGACCTCTGTCAGAAGAGTCTGAGTATGCAGAGGGAGGGGTGCAGATGGAGTGAGAACGCTTATGGTAATGTCAGGATCCAGCTCAATATTTCAAAGCAATGCCTTCCATACAAGCAAAGCACATTTACAAGGGGATTGGCCTTTACTGTGTGAACTCAGGGCTATCTTTGGACCAGTAGATACTGGCAAAGCCAAGAATGAGTAATGGTTTGTGACTGTCCACACTGGTTTTGCTTTGAAACAGTCAAAGAAGAGAATAGCCATTTAAAAGAATAATAAGAGATGTTTGAGGGATTATAATGGGACATTAATAAAATCCAAGTGAGAATGTTGTGTTTTTTTGTTGCGTTTCTCCTTCCCTTCGAATATCAGACTTGTAAACTGATGCACTGACCAGTTTCTATATGCTCTGTGTGTACAAACATTATAAATTTAAATTCAAGCAAAAGATAGGTATGAATATCCCCCTTTTACAGATGGAAGGCTCGTGGTTCATAGAGTAAGCAATCTACCCCAAGCCCTACAATGAGGTAATGCTCTTCTGACCAAGATGGGGCCTGAGGCCAAACTGTAAATAGCAGCCCACCTACCATATGCCTACATATGTAACTGTTATAAATAGTGCTACCAAACTTAAATAATCTGTCTTCTCTCCTCCTTTGTTAACAAGTGTATTTTCACAGCAATGTGGAAGTCTAGGGTGAAATCAGAACAACACGTGATACACATTACCCCGGTCATTCAACATCTTACTCCTTCCTTCACGTCATTAGGGGCCAAGCTTACATTTATTTCGCAGTCACTCACAGTGCCCCAGTGTCCATGCCTTTGTCCTATAGGTGCCCAACTGGTCTCTGGCCTGGCTTATATTCACTGGGAGACTCCTTCACAGGCCCAAAAGGAGCTTAGAGCCATTTGTTCAGGATATTCTGAAGTTTGGATACGTGGAACATGGTCTAGACGAGAATGAGAGGGTGGGGTGAAAAGGCAGGGGAGGGCAGGCTTCCAGGTTGTCTCATCACCTGCCAGGATCCCTGAGTGCTCACGGCATGGGGAAACAACTGCAACAGCCAAAGGAGGACCAAAGCAGGGACCCTTTAAAGCAGGAAGCCCAGGAGAGTTCCTCCTGCTCCCCAGCACCGGTCTAAGGGAAATGCTACCACCTGGGGATTGTGATTGAAAGGAATTAAATTCAAATCAAGATCACGGGACTTAAAGCTGGTATTTTGTCCACTTTACTTTGCTGACTTCCTAGTATTTTAAATAAAAACCTAAGAAAAAATGAAAATGTGAATCTGGTCACCTATTTCAATCCTTTTCATAGTAACAAAATAAAATATTTGAAGAGTCACATCCCAGTGCAGAAACTTTGAGTACCTTGTGCCCTTGAGAAGTGGCCACAGGTCCCAAATCAGTGCCCACATTAAACTGAGCTAGGTTTCTTTCTTTGGGATCTTCTTGAATTGGGCCTTTGGAACACCCCAGGACTGCTTATCTGCTAGTAGTACCTGTGATAAGATATTCAAGGCTCTGTCGATTTCCCAGATGTGCTTCCAGTGAGTGACGGGCACTTCGGGACACTTTGTGCCTGCAATCGCTGGGAAAGAGCAGCCATGATAAGCACCAGGGAGAGGTATTTTTTTTGCCTGTAGTCTGAACACAGATAGTGATAAGAGAGGAAGGCCTCCACAGACTGACCCCAAAAGCAAATGCAGGCGGAACAAAAGGCAGCCCTGACTATAAGAAGATAAGGCAGCCGCACAATTGGTAGCTGGCTGCAGGATCTCCATCCATTCAAGTCACGGCCTTATCCTCCAGCATGTGATGGAGCAAGGAAGTAAAAAATGTATGTAATAAAAAAAAACTCTCAAGATTTTCTATACTAAAATAGGTCAAAACACCCCGTTAAACTGAAAGAAAGCAATGTAAAAATTAAGTCAATTGGAAAGCTCGGCGTTGTTTGGTCAGATAGATATCCTACTTGCTCAAATCATGTCCACAGGTGTTAATGAGGACAAATCAGTGCTAGAGCAGCAGAAACATAATAGTTCTTACATTTTTAAAAAATGTGCAATTATAAATAAGCCATCATGGGGGCCGGGCACGGGGGCTCATGTCTGTAACCCTAGAACTTTGGGAGGGTAAGCTGGGCTGATCACATGAGATCATGAGTTCAAGACCAGCCTGGCCAACATGGTGAAACCCTGTCTCTACTAAAATACAAAACTTAGCCGGGCATGATGGCGGGTGCCTGTCATCCCAGCCACTCGGGAGACTGAGACTGGAGAATCACTTGAACCCGGGAGATGGTGGTTGCAGTGGACCGAGATGGCGCCACTGCACTCCAGCCTGGGCGGCTGAATGAGACTCCATCTCAAAAATAAATAAATACATACATAAGCCATCATGAAATAATTTTTAAATAATCAGATGTCAACGGAGCTTAGTAGTGATTCTGTATAAAGGCCATAGGCCCAGGTCCCAGCCACATACCTCATTTCAGAGATTGTAGTGAGGATGACATGACAAAAGTAAAGCTCCCAGATCAGGGGTTGGTAGAAGGTGAATGTGTAGGATACTCCAACTTTATTCCATACGTGCTTGGAGACAAGCCAGGGTCATATCTGTTTGATAAGCAGAACATTTGAGTTCTATAAGTTTTTTAAGGAGGGGGTGAAAATGACTACTGAGTATGTAATTTGGTCATTTTAATTTCTAAATTAAATGCTGCATGTGCATGCGTGTGTGTGTGTGTGTGTGTGTTTTAGACCAAGACAAAATGTTACCACATCAAAATTCCTTATCAAAAACCGTCATGTCAAATATTCACATTCTAAAATACATGTAAATGGCCATATAAAAATGAAAGAGTCAAAATGTCAAATCTCTTTCTCTTCCACCTCAATCCTCCCACTGTTAGAATCTGTATGCTTATCACACTATGTGCCCCCATGTGGGGTTCCTAAGTTACGGTCTTCAATTCTATCAAGCAGAGTTTCCTGACTGCTGGATTGCAGCAAGGAATGGGTTGTTTTTATAGAGAGCTGTGGATTCTTTCAGCCCTTGGAGCTGCTGCTCTGGGCCTGTGTAGAACCCCTGTCCCTGTGGTCATAAGCAATCTCCTACTGTACTGTACCAATATGATCAATGAGTGTTCCAATGTGAAAAAGACTGAAAAACACCGCCAGGCAGCTCCAGGAAAGGAAAGATGGAATGGGTTGAATAAGTCAGATAAAATGTATGAATAGGGAGGTTTTACATACATAGTCTTGAGAGAGGCACAGAATTTAAAAAGAAAGAAAAATAAATTCCACAAGAGGAGAACAGCAAAAGACAAAATTAGGAGTGCAGGATTAGAAGGTGTGAAGGAAAGAGTAGTGTGGCTGACATTCTGGAAGGGCACGTCTGGGCCAGGAGACTACAGCTGAGACCCGTTTTGTGGTCAGAGAGGCCTGGGGATGGGGGTTGGCTAGAAGGCAAAAGAAAAAGGTGGTCTCTGGGTAAGGATGTAACAGGATGAATGTGTGGTTTGGGAAAATACACCATTAACTGCATGCAGGACTGATGGAAGGGAAAAGTAATGGAGTCAATAAAATCTGATTAGGGCCTCTCTGAATTTATGCTTCTTTAGTTTTCATCAGAAAAATTGGCTTGGAAAAGATACAGCTTTAATTTCCTTCATTTTATTTACTTACTGAGGCCGAGTCTTGCTCTGCGGCCCAGGCTGAAGTGCACTGGCGCAATCTTTGCTCACAGCAACCTCCGCCTCCCAGGTTCAAGCAATTATGCTGCCTCAGCCTCCTAAGTAGCTGGAATTACAGGTGCCTGCCACCACGCCCGGCTAATTTTTGTGTTTTTAGTACAGACAGGGTTTCACTATGTTGGTCAGGCTGCTCTCCAACACCTGATCTCAAGTGATCCTCCTTCAGCATCCCAAAGTTCTGGGATTACAGGTGTGAGCCACTGTGCCTGGCCTAATTTCCTTCATTTTAAATTGACTTTATATATTTCTAAAACAAATAAATACAGTTTTCTGCTTGAGAAATTCCTCTTGGTGTGGTTTTTGGGCTTTAATTGTGTGTGCTTGGAACATAAACTTATTCTTCTTGTCCTCCACATTTGAGACTTTGCTATAGATAGCTATCATCAAAAATTAAGCAGCAAAGAAGCTTATTTCTGAGATATTTTTAGTTTTCCCCATTCCTGATCTGGACTTCCAGTCTTCATTTATTTTCTTAGGTTCTGATAAGATGGATTGCTTTGGCTTATGAAGTAGGTACTTTTTCTGGCAATAAACTTTACTTTTAAATATGTTATGAAAGTGGATTGGAATGCTCTTTAATAGAAACTAGCTGTAGCATATATATACCAGACATTTTTATACAGAATGTGCTTACAGAAAGGGAATCTAAAGCCTGAGAACTTTGCAGAAACCATCTGCTCTCTCCCCCACCTCTTCAGAGGAGGGCAGAAAAGAAACAGAGAGACAACATGTTAAACCCTAGAATTTTAGAGTCAAGATAATGTAATTCTGGCTTTGTCATTGCAGAGAAGAGGAAGAGGGAGTGGGTGAATTAAATAAATTTGAATATAGCTTCCTCACCATTCATTAGCTGTGTGCTGATCAGATTGCTTCAGTGCTCCAGCCTGTTTCCTATAAAATTAGATAATAGTATCTGCTTGACAGCACTGTTAAAATGATTAAATGTACAACACCAGTAATGAAGTAAATGTTCAATAAATCATATCTATACAATATTATTTCATTTATAGTGCTTTTATGAAAAATAATTTAAAACAGTAGAAAAGATTATTAGGTTCTGTTTGGTGAAGTGAAGAATTCAATGCATGAATCTTCTAAAAACTATCTCTAAGTATTGGATGAACAAATGCATGATCCTGTAGGTCATTTCCTCACAAACTCTGCTTAGTTCTTGACCTTCTTCTCCAAAGGGAAGTGCTAAAATATAGAAAGCCTGGTGACAATCTTGATTCTGATACTCACTAGCTGTGCAGTCTTAAGAAAGCCATTCAGAATTTTTGACTAAGATATCTATGAGTATTAAATAAGAGGAAGTGTGCAACATACTCAGTATAATGTCCTTCACGTATTAAATGCTCAATAAGCATTGGTCCTGTATTCTTAGCACCTCATCCGTAATGTTAGAATGCTACCAGACTAGCCTATTTCTCAGGTTATTTTGAGTTCAAAAGATATAGTGGATGATATAGTCAAAGACATTATACCTATGCAAGCTAAAATTAAAGGCAATTATCCAAGATCAGTGTTCTGATATGGAACAATAGATGAAAATGGGAATCCCGATAGCTTGAAGAGAAAGATGGACTTCCAGATTCACTCTTATTGAGTATGTGTTCTTGTCATCATTTAATTTGTTGCCGTCTGGGCCTGAGACATAATGAGCTGCTATCATTGTTTCCTTCTCCATCTTCCTCTTGCAATTAGAATTTCTGACTGGAACACCTGTAATTTCTATTTTCCAAAGAAAGGACAGGTATAATATGTGCTTCAGGATGGATGCCATGTTGGACTATAGACCCTAGAAAGGAACAAAGGGAGTGGCCCTTTAACCATGACCTGCTAAGCTGTAAACCCTGGTTCACCTGAATGTCATTGGAAAGTTGCACTGTGGTATCCCCAACATAGTCCAGAAGGAGCCAAGTGGGAGCACCACTTGTAAAATCTCCTTCATAATGAAAATGTGTGTTCTTTGTGAGTGACTTCTCTCTTCAGTAACTCTCTTCTCTATAACATTATTTATAACAGCATTTTTAATGTTGACCCTGAAGCTCAAAATGTTTAAGTAACTTGACCAACTACATATGTCCAGTCAGCAAAATTGCTGGAGAAGAGGCACAAATTTCTGTGAGTCCACATGTGTAGGCTGGTATTGGCCTGGATGAATATATAGGAAGCTATATATGCAAATTTTAATGTTCTGATTGCCTCATTAAAAAGCACAAAGAAACAGTTGACATCAACTTAGCAGTATATTTAAGCCAACGTACCCAAAATATTTTTTCAATATATAATAATTCAAAATTATTTATCAGTTAGTTTGCTGTTTTCTGTTTTACTTTGTTTTTGTATTAAGATGTTTAAAACTCAGTGTGTATGTTATACCAAGAGTGTATCTTAATTTGCAACAGCTGTAGGTCAGGTGCTAAACAGCCACATATTGGACAGCCATCTCACTAGTCACCACCCCTTTTTAACACCTTTCACAGAGAACATCTAAGTTATAAGGTGCACTTCAATTTTCTAACACTTGTGGAGGCCTGAAGGTGACCAACAATAAAAGAACAAAATGTCGTCTCTATGTTTATTTTCACTGCTTTTCACCTCCCCCAATATTGCCACTGGTAAACTGAGATCTTTTCCCATTTTGTATGGGTTGCACAGAAAGAACCCCCAGCTGGAAAAGACAATCAGTTTTGTTTTTGCTTTTGTTTTTGTTTTTGTGGACCAGGGAATGGAGAAGGCACTCTCTCACTTTAAATGCACACTCTCCCAAAACACTTGAAGGCATAGGGTTTTTAAGGAATGGATGCCAGAGAGGAATGTTTCCATCTGCAGATTGGGACTCCAGAGATGTGCAGGCTTAATTCATAAATATGCATTCATACAACCCATGTAAACAAAGTAGCAGAAGTTTTCTTTTAGGGAGGGAATTTTAGTTTATAATAATATGATAATGATCTAATGGCCACTAGAGGTTGTCTGTTCCAGTGTGTGCAGGTTGGGGATCTTATCTCCCTCTGATTTCTGGTCAGAAGTCAACAAGCTGTGGCACCATCCCAGGCCATCTGGCTTCTTTAAGCAGCTGTCCCCATAAATAAAGGGACTGTATTAGTCCATTTTCACACTATTGATAAAGACATACCCAAGACTGGGAAGAAAAAGAGGTTTAATGGATTTACAGTTCCTCATGTCTGGGGAAGCCTCACAATTATGGTAGAAGGCATGAAGGAGCAAGTTACGTCTTACATGGATAGCATCAGGCAGAGAGAGAGCTTGTGCAGGGAAATTCTTTATAAAACCAGCAGATCTCGTGAGACTTGGTCAGTATCATGAGAACAGCATGAGAAAGACCCCCCTTCCCACCATGATTCAATTACCTCACACTGGGTCCCTCCCACGACATGTATGAATTGTGAGAGTTACAATTCAAGATGAGATTTGGGGGGAGACATGGACAAACTATATCAGGAACTAAAGGAAAATGGTAATAAAATAAATGTTTCCAGTTGTTTCATCAGGGCTCTCCGGGTAATGACACTGAGTTTCTGAATCTCAGTATCAGACCATTCATTCTACTTTCATTACCCTAAGCCTAAACCACTCAATTCAGTCAGCTGCAGTCACATGCCTGCTTATGAACCACAGATCCCAGGATGATTACACCATCACCTAAATCCATATTTTCAAATCCAGCATGACAAAAACCTTCTGCATGGGCCCAGATCCTGCCACATTATCTCATTATCTACGTGGCTCCATGATTTTCTGGCTGTTAATGCCTCATATTGACATCTCTGTGTCCATTTCAATTTTGGACCCACTGTTTTATCCTAATCTCTGGTCATTTTGTAATCACTAATCCCTCTTCCTATGACTGCCTTGCTTCTTGACCCACAGTTTTACTTACATTCTGCAAAAAGCACTTCTTTACTACGGTTTTTCTCATAGGCATCAGATTTTCTTGAGTAGGATGACTTTTTAGTCTTGTCTACAATCTCCAGTATTCTTGGCATTTACTGAATGCTTACTGAATTTCAGACTTCCACACCCTGCATGATCTGAATTTAATCAGATGCCTCCTCAGTGACCCACAGGGAACAACAGGCTTGCACTTGGTCATTTTTTTCTTAATTTCAAGTACTATGAGATTTCTCAGAAATAAACCTAGCATTCTTATTTGGCAAACTTCACAATGAAACACTCTGTACTCCTGGGAAATATTTTAAGATCTACAAAAGCCAAAAGTATATGGAACAACTTCTTAAATGAGATTTTCCTCATGAACTTAGATTTACCATGTGTGATAGAATGCAAGTCTAAAGTTAACAAGTTCAAAGGAACTAGGAAATAAAGATGAAATAAAACTAATGTCTCATGCCTAAGGGTATGTCGGGGATGCTCCAAATATGAAATGATGTAAAAACAAAAGACCTTAATAGACAAGATTATATCTCTGCTTTTAACTTAAAGGAAATATTGACTTATCTAATTAAAGACTGAATCAAGAAAAAAACTGAGTGGAACAATCTCTCTTAGTTGGTATTTATACAAATATGTCCCTTGATTTATTTAAATGATACCTGTTTTTAGTAGATTTCAAATTACTAATTCATAAAAATCTGTACATGCTTGGATGATGAGCCCAATCCAAGGACAGGACACATTTGAGCCCAACCTTTCAACACCCCAAGTACAGAGTCTAGGTGAAAACTAACTTCCCAAGTCTAAAGTTGATATTAACTAAACATGTGACATGGCCTTTCACCCACAATTCATCTATAAATCCTTTAATACTATCCTTCTCTGGGATGGTCAGGGAAAAATTTTAATTTAGGCATCATTTTTTTTCTTTGTTTTTTTCTTCTCAAAGAAAGTGATTATGAAATTTGGGTATCATTTTTAAGTATTGCACATTTAAATAATTCTACAGATAAATGAGTATGCACCCAGGGAACAAACACCAGCAGAGTAAACATATTAAAACTCAGTAACATGTAAAAGGGTGGAAAACATTACAGATGCTCAGTCTGAAGGCTGTTATTTTGTCAGGGTTAAGAGATGGGACGTGGATTCCATGACAAAAACAAGAAGCCACAGAAAAAGACGGGCTCAGGAAACATCAGTGGGTGGGAAGACCTCCTACCTGAAGTGGTGCAGACATCAAATGGGGGGAGCTGAATTTAATGACCTTGACAGACCTCTCCAGCCCTGAGATTCTACCATAAAACATTCCTTTCCCATACCACATGTAAAATATAAATGTGCTTCCTGAAACCCAACTAAAAAGCACACTGCTTTTAAATAAGTGAGAAAAGAGAATGTCTGCTAGTGAGGACTTCATACTTTGACCTGGGGTTTGTTTTTCTATAAATAACCAACAATGCACATCACCATGCAAGATGGGCTTGGCCTCAGCATATTCTCCCGGTCTCATTTTCCTTATACCTGAAGGGTAGAAAATTCAGGCCCTTTTTGACCTTGGGCAAGAAAGCTTTTTGATTGCACTTGTATTGAGTAATCTGCAGCCAAAGGAGAGAAACCATAGGAGTCCTATAAACTGCAAGTCCTGGTATTGCATTTGCCATATTTTCAAAATGGATATGATACACAAAAGTGATGCAGAAAGCTAAACATCTGTGTTTATTTCTGTCTCCATGAAATCCCAATCTTTATTTCCTATGTAAGTGATGGGGTAAAATCAGTCCTTATTAACTTTCCTTTCCAAAGGGTTTACTAAATACCACTATGTGTGACATTAAGACAAATATTGGGCCAACAATTCTTTTTCATTATTTTTAAAAATATCATTCCAATGATTTGTCAATTACCTTGGTACATCATTTGTGAATAGGTTGGCCTGCTAGCAAGAACATCTGTAATGGAGAGGGGGCATGGATTTGTCTTTTGGCATCAGAAATCCAGGCAATTCAAGGCTGATAGGGCAAACATAAAGAAACTAGTAAGTGAAGGAGCTATGATTTGAATCTAGATTCATCAGCAGCCAGAGTCCATGGATTAGCAATCACCACCATGCTGATATATAGAGGGGCCAGCCTCAGGAAACAGGTCATTCCATAACTGCCCTGGTAACCTTCTTACCAAATGCCCCTGTGCTCCCAGCAGATGAAACAGCAATGTACTGTGTTAAGCTTTCACTGCCAATTCCTCCCCTTGTGGGTATCGGTAGCATCTTCACTGGGGAAGATGACTGTTAAAAAAGCTTAAACAAATTTTAAGACTGAGATGGCAGATTTCACAAATACAGATAAAACTCATTCTGAAGTTAGATGGGACAATAGGCTCATTGGAATTGCCAAAAGGCCTAATGGACCCAATGCTATATTTAAGGAGAGACATTGAAAATAAGTTCATAATAAGATATAATCAGATTCTACTCATTTAATTAATTTCCACCAAAAGAATCACAAATTAATTTCAAGAGGAAAAATAATGGGAAAAAAGTGATAATTCAATTAAAAAGTAAGGCATTTGCTTCTATAGAGAAACAATATAAACAGATTTTTGAAAACATTTACCTTTGTCTAATTATTCATTATACTCAACTTAATATGGAAATGACCAAATCTTAATATCCCAGATGGCCCATCATGGGCTCACTTTCCTCAATCAAAACAAAGCCCCAGACAGTCAGTGACTTCAACATTTTCTGCAAATTAGTGACATTTTGAGCAAACAGGCCTCATGTGGATGATGCAGTGCTTCTCCTGAGTGATCAACAGTTTAAGATGATGTGGAATGGTTTCATCAGATCCAGTCTGCTCATTCCAAGCTGTGATTTCTGACTGAACAACAGGTGACCTTTAGCAAATAGCTTGAACTAAGGTGGAGAGATATGCAGACATATTGAGTTACATTGGTTTCTAGCCTTTGATTTTACCGGTGTTTTAAATTAATCTCGTCTTCTTTCCTCCTTTCCCAATCCTCTTATCCTTTTCTCATGTTTTCTCATTTAATTGTGTCCTAAGTTCAGTATGAGTAAACACATACCTCTTTAAAGGATGTTTCTAACATAATTTAATATTGATCTTGTTTATGCCTCAGTTTAGGTTGTGTGTAGAATCTGTTTCTATTCATTCATTTAATTTTATCTTCAATATTTACTGAACACTTGCCAAGTGTCAATAGGAGACCTGAACAAGACAGGTTCTAGAGCATCCTGGGCTGCCACATACCCCAAACAGAGCTGACACTAGGGAGACCTAATAGCCGAGTATTTCCTGGGACAGTACTGATTGATGCCTGCTGTCTGAGCATGACTGATTTTTTTCATCTTCAAGTATTCTAGTTTGGAGGATAAAGTCTATGATTTACCTATATTCCTAGTTAACACCATAGGAAATGTGTGTGTGTGTGTGTGTGTGTGTGTGTGTGTGTTTTAAATTGTTGAACTTGTCAGTCTGTCTTCCCATGTGTAGTTTCCACTAGGTTAAGAAACCTCAAATCACGTGATTGACAAGGGAGTGACATAATTTGCATATGGAATGCAGCTCTGACACCTACCAGAAAACAGAGGAAACACCCAGAATTCTCTGTGTAGTATGAGCTCATATAATAGAGGTGACGACAGGTAACATTCATTGACTCTATACTATATACCAGATTCTGTTCTAAAGGCCTTCAAACTTAATTCAACTCTCATGAATATCCCTATGGTAGGGAGGGAGATTTATTTCTATTTTCTTACTGAAGACATTGAAGTTCTGATAAGCAAAGTTAGTTTTACTTATCAGGGGATCCAACCATAACCTCACCGGAACCTAACTAAGGAATGATGCATACTGATTCACTTCATCTAAAAAGTGCTACCAATTACACAGAATCTCTTCTCAACTGGCTGTAGATAGGGTAGAGAGAAAGGATGCAAGAGGAGTCACAACCATTGCATTTGATGAACTTGTAGGTTTCCCAGTTTCCGGTGGAATCTGTTGAATTCAGTGATTCATCCCTTACCATCCACACTCCAATCTCCTTACCTTCACCCTCCCCAGTCCCTACATATACACATTATATCTTTGTCACAAAAAAAAAAAGTATATTTAACTTTTGTTCCATGCCTTTCATCCTCCTACCTTTTTTTTTTTTTTTTTTGGTTTTTACCAAAACAAGTAACTTAAACACCCATCCAGCATTTGCTTCTAGAAAATTTATTGTTCTCTCAACTATATCAGAAAATTCCTACTACATGGGTTTCATGACCTGGTTGTCATCCCCAGCCTCTTACTTCTTTATAAATATCTCAGCCACCGTCTCTGTGATTATTTTTTTGCCACACATTTCCTACACCACCAGTGGCACAAAGCTGTTTACTGTATACAATGAGCTTTTGCTGACATTTTGGTGACAATGGTGAGTGATTTCAGCACCAAAAGGAGAACAGCAATGCATTGAGCATTGGGTGTTTTCTACCTGTGTCCATCAGGTATTCTTTAGCTCCAGATAATCAACTGGTCTCTAGCTTTGGAGGCTCCAGTCCCTTGCAACTATTATGTCTCCAACTCAAGACACTTCTTTAATCCCGTCTTGTTACATGACCCCAGTTCCCTAAAAAATGAATAAATTTATTTTATCTAGTTATTAAACAATTCTAAAAATAACAAAAAGTCCCCATGCAGCAGAATAACCACTTAACCTGAAAAAGGAAGCCACCATTCCTGTTGTCGTACCTTGGTTTAGACTTTCCCATAACCAAAATATTCATTAAGCTGTTTCCCTAGATAGGAGACCAAGGTATTTCTTCTACTGCTACTCTAGAACAAAGAAATACTGAAATTAGCTTTTAAACTAAAAATTGCATCCTAATGATATTAATAAAATATATTTCGTTAAGCACTAACAATGTATTTATTGAACTCCTGTACTACTCTAGCAATGAGGGGTAGATTATGGGGCTATAAAAGAAGCATAGTATATGAATCCTCAAGGAATTGTTGACTCAGTTTAAGAGAGAAAATATTTGAAGAATACATACAAAGGAAAAAAGGGGTAAAAAAGGCTTGGTTTTTCTTCTACACCCCCTTATCCTACCCCATTAGAGAAAATTGGTATGAAGATTAAAAGGAGTCTGAAAAGAAACATAGTTTTTAAGTAAATTAACTGAAATTAATTCAGTGGTTATTTATTTCTCAAACCCCCATCCCTTGAGAGGGTAGTGGCACTCAGAGATTTTGCAAAAAGAGTATTCTAAATTGCTGTTCAGTAAAATATGTCATTGAGCATGGTCAAAGTAGAAAACAGAGACTTATGAGAAACATTTTACTATGGAAAGTTTCAGGTGAGGTGAGTAATTTTTTCTCAAAAAATATATTGTTTTGTTTTGTTTTTAGTCATTTAATTAATTTCCATCAAAAGAATCACAAATTAATTTCAAGAGGAAAAATAATGGGAAAAAAGTGATAATTCAAATGAAAATAAGGCATTTGCTTCTATAGAGAAACAATATAAACAGATTTTTGAAAACATTTACCTTTGCCTAATTATTCATTATACTCAATTTAATATGGAAATGACCAAATCTTAATATCCCAGATGGCCCATCATGGGCTCACTTTCCACAATCAAAACAAAGCCCCAGACAGTCAGTGGCTTCAACATTTCTGCAAATTCGTAGATATTTGTGAGTTGTGGTCTCTTGTAAACCAACTCTGGTTGCAGAGATGCCGGCTTCAGTCCAGCACATAGGAATAAATTCATGAGGCAACGGAAACCGATTCTGTCCTGACGATATTACTTTTTGCTGGGAAGATTTGCCTTGATCATGGAGAATAAAAGAGGGACTAGCAGTCTGTTTGGGCTGCTGTAATAAAATACTATACACTATGTGACTTATAAACAGTATATTTATTTGTGTCTCACAGTTCTAGTACCCAGAGATCTCACAGATCTAGGAAGTCTAAGATCAAAGTGCTGGCAGAGTTGATGTCTAGTAAGGGCTTTCTGTTTCATAGATGGCACCTTCTAGCCATGTCTTCGCATGTTCTCTGGGGCTTTTTTTCATAGTGGCACTAATCTCATTTATAAGAGCCTCACCTTCATGAACTAGTCACTTTCCAAACTCTGCACCTCCTGGTATTATTGCATTGTTGATTATGTTTCAACATGTCAATACTGGGGAAGGGAAGACACAAATATTTACACCATCGCAGGGGCTTCTCTTAGCCCAGTACTTGTACTTTACCTTTATTTAGATCTGGGGTGCACTGAGACTGCTGAACCTGCATGTCAAAATATTTCCTCATTAATTGGTAAAATACCAAAGCTATCCAAATAGCTTCTATGACCTTCTGGCCATCCTAGCCCCTCCATAGGAAACCCCAAATCTTCTCATGATTGAGCATCTGAAAGGTACATCTGGTGGCCTCCCTGACTGATCTATAAATAAGTCCCCATGCTATCATGCCAGTACCCTCATGGGCAAAGACTTATTAAATATCTGAAATACTACGGTTCCCCCTTTTGGAACTATTAGCAAAACTATCAAAGTTGTTTTGATTTCTTTGGTTCATCTGCTAAATTATAAGTTTATGGAGGGCAAGAGCTCTGCTTGGCTCACTCCTGTAGGCCTCACCCTCAGCGTGACGTTTAGAACATCCTGTGCTCCAGGAACAGAAAACCAAACACCGAAGGTTCTCACTTAAAAGTGGGAGCTGAACAATGAGAACATATGGACACCAGGAAGGGAGTAACACACACTGGGGCCTGTCAGAAGGGTGGGGGAAGGGAGAACATCAGGATAAATAGCTAATGTACGCAGGGCTTAATTCCTAGGTGATGGGTTGATAAGTACAGCAAACCACCATGGTACACATTTACCTATATAACAAGCCTACACATCCTGCACATGTATCCTGGAACTTAAAATTAAATCAAATATTTAAAAAAGAGAAAAGAGCATCTTGTGTTCTCAAGAAACTAAAAGGCCTAGGCAGGTCTTAATAGAGACTACAGCATTCATTGATGTACTGGAAAAGAATGAATGCTGGAGACAGTGTCATCAAGCTTTACGCACCCATAAAATTGTTATGCCTGCTTCTAAGGTGGATTGTGTGCTGGGCAGAAGCAGTAGGCTAACCCGAGAAGGCATGAGTAAGTGGGGAATGAGAGAAATGGCATTCCCAATGGAAAGGCCTTTGTGAGCCAGAGTTCACCCAGGGTATTCTGAGACAGGGTCTTGGTTTGTCACCCAGGCTGGAATGCAATGGCATGATCATAGCTCACTGCAGCCCGGACCTCCTGGGCTCAAGCGGTCCTCCCACCTCAGTCTTCCCAGTACAGTTTTCTAATTTAAAACAGGTTAGTTCTTGGAGTGTGAATATGCATTCAGTAGTTTGGATGTGTTTCTCTTTTGCACCAGGGAACATGAGTAGCTTTAGTTTGTAAGATCCCAGATAGCCTTCTCTTTGGTGATCGCTATTATCTGAATACCTTTGTAATGCCTGAGTCAGTGCAGGTTTGCATGAGTTCCCAGGAGAATAACTTTCGTGAACTAAGACCACTTTGGCAGCTTTTCCTCCCTTTCCACTCCTGGGAATATCTGGGACATATGCTGAGCTCCCTTTTCATAGAGTTATCTTAAGAAGCAAGATTAACTATGAACTATGTAATGCATACATTAAACAGGAGGAAACTAGATTACGTAGAGTCATTTAAATTGCTAGTAAATTTTATGTGTTGGCTCTCATTTCATCTACAGTTTTAGACTTTCCATCTTTCTACATGCTCAGAAAGAAAACCCTGGGTGTGGCCTGCAATCCCAACAATTTGAGAAGCCAAAGAGGTTGGATAGCGTGAGCCCAAGGGTTCAAGACCAGCCTGGAAAACATGGCAAAACCTCATCCTCTGCAAAAATACAAAATAAATTAGTCGGGTATGGTGGCATGTACCTGTAGTCCCAGCTACTCAAGACGCTGAGGTGGGAGGATCACTTGAGCCCAGGAGGTAGAGGCTTCAGTGGGCTAGGATTGCACCACTGCACTCTAGTGTGGTTGACAGAATGAGACCTTGTCTAAAAAAAGGAAAAAAAAAAAAAGAAAAGAGAAAACCCCAGGTTTGTAAATCTTGTTGAAACTGTCTCAAACATTCATTCTTTTCAAGGACATCATTGAATGCTGTGAGTTTAGTCTCTATTATGATTTCATTTGCGTATCTTTTTATTCAGGTAATAAAATATATTGTTATTAATATTTTCATTTAGTCAATACTATTTATTGATCTCTCATTATACAGCATGTGCTTCAAATAAATCACATTTTATTTTGATAACAGAACTCTAAACAAGGTATTTGAATCCTGATTTTTAACTATGAAGAAACCAAAAGCCGGAAAGGTAGAACGATCTCCCTCAGGCCATACAGCTACTAATTGGTGGTTCTGGGACTCAATTCGGATCTGCCTGGCTCCGGCTCACAAGGGCCTTTCCCTTGAGAGTGCCACCTCTCCCATTCTCTGCTGACTCATGCCTTCTCAGGGACGGTCTACTTCTTCCCAGCACACACTGCACCTTGGATCAGGCATAACATCTTTACAGTGACATCCAGAGCAGCAACGTTCAAATTTGTTGGCACCTTAGATGTACTTGGGGGGCTCTGGTCCCACTTCTAGATATCCTAATTTCATTGGTCTGGAGTGGGCCTGAGAGTCCAGATTTATGAAAATTTTCTGGCAATTTGAATGTGCAGCAAAGTTACCACAATTGCTGTAGAGCGGTGGCCCTCAAGTATAATGTGCACACAAGCCTCTTGGGGATTTCTTACAGGAAATCCTGATTCAGCAGAACTGGGGTTGGATCTGAGATTCTGAATTTCCAAAAAGTTCCCAGTGATGCTATTCTGTTGGCCCCCAGACCAATACATTGCTGGCAAAGTCCCAGAATCTCCCCCTTTTCTCTGCACAGACTGCCATCTCCTTCCCTCCTCCTGGGAGAAGTTCTCCAGTCCAGGGTTTGCACTGTGCTTTCAGTGTAGCTGTTCTCCTTCAGTAGCCCCCATTAGTTATGAGAAAGTTCCATCTCAATTAAACTCTCTGTTAGCTGGTTAGAATGGGGGTGGCATGTAAAGAAGTCAAGGTCACAAGATCAGTACCCAAGGTTAATACCCACAGGGACCAGTTAGCTTTTCTGCACTCCGAGCCCCGGTCTCCAAGCCTGCCATGGCACCAACGTGTTGGATTGACCCTAAGAGATGAATGCTTCATGTCAATCACACATGCAATACTCTGCAGAAAAGCAGCCACAGTCTGACTCCTATTCACTAAGAGGTCAATAGCATATCTTGATGGGAAATAAAGACAGCAACGCCAGCTATCACTGGGTGCTAACCTGTGCCAGGCACTGAGCTAAACATTTTCAAATCTTCATAGCATTCTGTGAGGTAGGCGGTCTCGTTATCTCCATTGGATAAGTGAAGATGTGGGGTTCATGGTTTTCATCTTCTGACAGCATACAACCTGTAAGTAACCCAAAATGCCAGGACTTAGGCCATTATGCCAGGTGCTAATCAATGTAAGTTAGGGGTGATAAAGGATTTGCAGACCTTCAGGGTTGAAACTTCAAAATATGTTTTTCTATCATGTCCCTTTCAAGCTTCTTTAATCTCTGTATTGTCCCCTCTCTCAATTTATTGTGATGATGACTGGCTTGTTTATTTATTGCATTTTTAGAGAAGCACATATTCGAGCGTCCCTATGTTTAAAAAGAAAAATTGAAGAACTACATAATAATAGGAGCATTTTAGCTCCATCCAATCTGAGCAGCAATTGTACCCACAGACTTAACTACCAAAATATGGGTCTGGTCCTTCTGATCTACCCCTCTTTTGATTTGTCATCAGTGTACAAGGTCATATCTCTTGTCTAAGAGCCTAGAGACTTCCCCAGTCAACTTTCTTTGATTCTGATATACCTGACTACTATATCAGTCTGCAATATTTCTGTAGGTTAAAGAAACACTAATGTTTCAAGTAAAAATTTCAGGGAGAAGCTACATTTTTTTTGATTTAGTGTTTAGAAATACATATTTTTGATATTTATAATGAATACTGAATAATAAAGCCTAAGGATTGTATAATTTTGATTTTTGTTTGTTAGTTTGTTTATTTGAGACAGGGCCTTGCTTGCTGTGTCACCCAGGCTGGAGTGCAATAACAGGACCTTGGCTCGCTGCAGCCTTGACTTCTCTGGCTAAAGTGATGCTGCCACTTGAGCCTCCCAAGTAGCGGGAACTACAGGCCTCTGTCACCATGTCTGGCTAATTTATTCATTTTTTACAGACAGGGTCTCATCATGTTGCCCAGGCTGGTATTGCCCTCCTGAGCTCAAGTGATCCTCCAGCCTTGGCCTCCCAGTGTGCTGAGATTACAGGCATGGGCCACTGCACCTGGCCAGGACTGCATAATTTAGTACTAAAGACAAACTGCTAAAAATTAAGTAACAGATAGCAAAGTTTTTGGAAGTATTCACCATTAGCCTTCTGTGTTCATCAATTATACTCTCATTCTAAGTCAAGTCAATCAATTAGTCAATAGATTTTTACTGAAAATGCAGTATGTTAAGATCCAGGAATTGCAAGAGTCCAATATAAGGTCTCCTCACAAGGAGATGTGGCCATTTCTTGTAAATTGAATTTTAAAAATTAATTGTTTGCTTTCTCTAGAAATTATTTTCTCCTGATGTCATGGAAGATCTATACATTTTGAGAAATATTTTTATTTTGAGTTAACTTCCCTCAGCATGCTTCAGGTAGCAATAACAAACGGAACTCATGATTTTTGTTATTTTAATTAAATTAACCCCCTGAAATCCCATTTCCCAAATGATTTTCCACTCCCTTCCATTGGTTAATTTCCTAATAGGCATTTTACTACTCTCTGAAGTCATTTATTTATTCTTTTAGATACACTGCCCGTTCTTCCCGCCATGAATGTTTAAGTTCTATGGTGCTAGAGGTTTCTTCCTGGTTTGGTGGTAGGTCATCAAAGCCAAAAACAGTGACTGGAAAGTAGAAGAAACTCAACACACTTCCCTTGAATGAATGTGTGAAAAAATGAATATTGGCCATGAATGCAGTAGAAGAGAATTTTATCCCTAGATGACACGTTGAACAAGATGGCTTTTTAAGTCCTCTGTCAACCTGTAAGACTTCAGGATTTTACAATTCAGTTTTCTAATTAACAATAGTAACCACTACTTGAGCATGCCAGTATATAATCAGCATGGTTATGTGGCCAGTGACCCAAAGACACTAGTCATCAAAATAGCACTGACTATTGACATTTTGTCTATTGCATCATGCTGTGTTTCAGTCTTTAAAGGTGTTAACATTCACTCTATCGCTCTAATAAAGTTTGTTTTTAATGAAACAGGTGACTAAACTATTGTTAACAATCTAGAGTAATGAATGTATGGAGAATTTTCAGCTGTCTAAAGAAAGAGTTGAGTGATATAGATATAAAATTTGTTTCACATGGCTTAAAAGTATAGACAAATACAGAAGTATGTTTAGGGGATATGAAAACATATAAGGTTGTGAATACAAATTTGTCGTCAGTTCCCATAATATTAAAACAAATGTCTACTTCTTGAAGCATACGAACATTATTTTGGCATTAGAAGAAATATAATAAAATGAAATCTATACATTTATAACCAATCACCACTTACGAACATTCATTGCAGCACCAGACAGAGGGCTAGGACTTCAATGTACGTATTTCTAAATGTTACTGTAATCCTGTGAAATAGATATGTCACCATCACTTGCAGCTGAAAAAACTGAGACCTGGGGAGATTAAAGAATGACTGCAAAGCAAAATCTGGGATTTGAACCAGGTATGCTTCCTGTGCCATGCTCTTTGCACTCTACAACACTGCCTCTTGTGGCTTTGGCTGAAATTACACACAGTGTAAAAGTGATCATTAAAGATGCTTAGGTCTGGGTACCCTTTTACCCAGTAGTGTGGCTTTTGAGAAACTCTACCAGTGGGATTATGAGTGCTGTTTTTAAAATTTTCTAATTTATATTAATTGTTCCAAATTCAATCAAGAACTATGTTACATTTTTAAATGTGCATTTAAAAATATTCATTGGGTTTTAAGGAGGGTGTTTATAAATCTTTGGAGACATTGCAAAGGGTACTACTATACCTCAACTTCCCCTTGGAACTGCTGCAAGAAGCAAGCAATGAGGCTGGGTGGATCGCTGGTCTGACTCAGCATGGCATATCTGAAGATGAACTACTCAGTAAGTCATATTCGATGTGCTTTCCAGTCTTGTAGCAGTTCCTGAAACTCAATAGCTAATAGAATGCCATATTCAAAAGGCATTGAGCTATTTAATGTGTTTTCTCCAGTGCTTTCAGTTTGGAAATCATTATATAAGTTATTACTACAATTATTTTCCATCTTCATCTGCCAAAGAAAGGGAAATCAATTCAGTCCACATCTTGACTGCAAAGCTGTTGTAATCCTGTACCTACTCTGAACATGGATCTTTGAAATTGAACCCAGTGATGCAACATAAATTTTAGAAAAGTCATCTTCAACTGACAGGCTGGCTGCAGGGCTATTTGAAACATGATTTGGGAACCTCTATTTCAATTTCCATTACTCACAGGTCACAGGTCTTCACCTTTGTTTACGCAGGTCCTAGGCTAATGCTCTCACTGAACTGAATAGTTCTGCTGTCACCTGCAGATTACTTGATCTCTCTCCATTCCAGTTTGTTTTCATGTAAATTGGGAGCTGTTCCATCTACGGTTCACTCAGTAGGCATTTTAGGATGATGTTTGTCATTGCAGTCCTATGAGAAACTCACGAGGGTTACACAGTCCTGAACGTTATCCAAGTTACAGATTGGGCCCTCCTTCTGGATTCAACTCTTACTCATCACAGGCGTTGCAGAGGCCCTGAACCTTGCCAAGCCTCAGCTTCCCTTTTTGTTTTTTTTTTTAAGTAGGGATAATTATATATGTTCCTCAAAGAGTTGCTGTAAATAGGAAATGAAATGGTATGTGTGAAAACCTTGCCACAATGACAATCACAGAGTGAGTTCCTCATGGGCAGTAGATGCAACTAAGTAGAGATATAAATGTCAATCATTTTGAATGTGATAATCATGTATTTATTTTGTTGTTATTGTTTGTTTTTTTGTTGATTGATGTAGTTTGATTTACATATATATTCATTATTGAAAAATTGGCAGAGAAAATGGAGGCGGAGATATCGCCGTACATAGATTCTACCACTGCTACCTACAACTGTTTTAAACTACTGTTAACATTTTGGTGTTTTTCTCTTTCATTTTTATTAATGCAATAAATATTTTCACTGATATAATTACATATACTTATACAAGTTTTATGATACCTTTTTCATTATATAATGAAAGAGAAATACTTAATATTGCTATTAAAATACTTGCAACTATTAATATTTTCATTCTGTATGTAATTATGGAATTATTTTTATCTATTTAGAAACTATAGATAGTAAATTAAGAATAGCATCAGTATTTGTAATTCTGTAAGCCAGAGAGAGAGCCACCATTAACATTTTAAGATATTTTCTTCTCTCCTTTTTTTTATATGCGTTGACCTATGATTTACAATCTAAGGTGCCAGTGATTGTCAGACCTACAATTATTTCCTAAGGGAAGAAAATGCTGCCAAATAAACACCGACACAAGGCTTTGTATCTCTTAGAACTTCCATTTTGTATGCCTTGAAATGGCCTTGAAATTATACAAGCAGAGGTTTTTATTGCAGTATCAGTCTCAAGCATACATTAGGAATAGATGCAAAATTAATTGGGTAACATATTCCTGGGACAAATGAACATTCGCGATGTGTCTCTCTTGACTCCTCTTCGGCACATTCACATCTATGTCCAACATGGTATGGTCTTCCGTGCTGCTGTTTCTCCAAGTAAGCATGTTTTTTCAATGTTGAATCACAGCATAATGTTTTAAAGCCATTTTAAATGCAGTTAAACTTAAAATTTGCATTACCAGAAATGTGTATGACCCATAAAATAATGAAGCGATGCTCAGCTTTGCCCAAGTCTACACAGTTTTCATGTGGCCAAGCATAATCATACAAGGACTAGCAGTGCCCCATTGACTGCTAGGGAATGGGGCACTTCAATTTTAGGCATGCTGCAGTGCAAAAACTATACGCAGCTAGAACAGGTTGAAAAAATACATAATTTTTCCTTTGTCATGGTTTATTTAGTTTACCTCTCTTTTTTAAAATTCTCATTCAGTATCAACTTGGGAACATTTCCCAATATCTTTAAGACTCTTCAAAAAAAAATCTCTTTCAAAGTATTCAGTTAATGTAGTATCGAAAACCCTCAGCTTTTGAGGCTTTTAGAAAATCACCATTATTGAAAACAAACCTTACCAACGGGAATATGTTGAAAATTATTCCTACAAAAGCAAGGAAGGAACTGAGCAAATTAAATGATGGACACTCAAATATGTACAAAATTTAATTTTAAAAATGCATAATTGCATGTTGGAATCTCTTGACTTCTGGGAAGACTATTTTGATAGCGCTCTTATTTTTAATTAGATAAATTCAAATCTTATATCAGAAAGAAATAAAATTGAGAAAGTCTGTGATTTCACATAAACCTCAATCTGATAATGGATCGAAGAGAAGCATAGAGGCACTTTATTTGACAAGTTTTATTGTGTAATATATTTATTAGAGAAAGATATTATAAAAGGAGGGCAGAATATTTCATATATATAATATATGATATATATATATGATATACATATAATATATAATATGCTAAAATCCCTACACAAAACTATTATAATTAAGAATATCATCCACTTACCAAATTTTTTTTGAATTTTCCAGAAATCTTGGCATCTAAAGACAGAATAAATAATATCATGGTCTACAGAGAAGCAGCAAGTAGTTATATTCAACATATAAATTATACACTATAATTCTGAAGAAAACTGTAAGCAGTTTTATATAAAAATTACCATATTGAAAGAATAAATTTTTCAGCAAAATGCAATAATGTGGTAGTAGAGACAGGATTAAGGCATAAAGTATGTGAATAAGTAACAAGAACATTTATTATGTTAGTTTTTAAAAATAATTTTATTGGTGAAAATTAATTTAACCCACCAATATAATAAAGTCAGTTTGTGATTCAGCAAATAAATATTTAAAAACATATTTTAAAATGTTTTATACTTGAAAATCATGTGGTATTTAATAAGATATTTAACTGTATGCTTACTGTAGATCATTTAGGATAGTTCTGTTTCCTCTACTGTACTCAGTAGTAAATAGATGTCTTTCCATTTGCAATTCTGATCATCTTGTCAGGATAAATTCCAAGTAGTGGAATTTCTAAATCTTATAATATAAAAATTTCAACACTGTATTGCATTGAATGGTACTCTATGAATATCAAGAAATAAAAATATTAAAATTCCAATGCATAATTTAATCCTATGCATAATCCAATGCAGTTAATAACAATCCAATTCATAATTGAAATAAAAGTGCTTTTAAATAGGTTTTAAATAACTAAAAGAATATCAATAGCACTTTGTAGTAACATAATGTTCAGCAAATTATATGAATAGAACTCTTGGAATTATTTTTAAATAGTTATAATTTTCACTCAATCAATTATATTTTTAAATCAAAGGCATTTACTAGGTATTGGCTATGTTCTACACATTTTGCATACGTCTCTCTGCCTAGGTAATGAAAGAAAATATCTTGTTCTTAAGAGATTCTTCTGGTAGTGACTAAAATGCATACACCGAGATAATCACCATAAACCTCCACAGTTTTCCTAGAAAAACACTCGAGGACTGCAAACACAGAGACTGACCAACCCCACCTGCTGGAGAGTGGGGCTGAGACCAAGCATGCTTGGGGCAGATTTCAAAGGAAGCGTGAGAGTAGAAGAACTGAGTCTGGGAGGCTGAGTAGCTTGACAGCAGAGATGAGAAAGAATATAAATATAGAAGGACAACATGGGTGTAGTCCTCAAATAAGGAAAAGCATGGTGTATTTGAAGAACAGACAGGCCACTGTGGAGTTGATCTCAGGATGCCTGGGGCTGGGAGAAAAGGTATGGTGGAAGGAGGGTGGAGTCTCCTGTATTAAATTGGGATGTGTTTTATTTGTCCTGAAATGGATGCTCCTGAAATTGCACTTTTGTCTTGAGGCTGGCATTTATGCTACTATCCTACATAACATATTCATTCAAGAAATATTTAGTGATACCTTGTTTTCTGTGTAACAGACACTCTTCTGATCCCAGAAAAAGAGACTTGGGCACAACAGATAAATGCAATAGCAATACCTATGAAAAAACATAAGGTAATTTTAAATAGTGAGAAGTATTATGAAATAAATGAAACAGGAATTTTTTTTTTTAATACTCAGGCTGGAGTTCAATGTAAACATATTCTGAATTAAGATGTCAGGGATCTCTCTTAAAAGATGATATGTGGACTATAGCATAATGCTAAGAAGAGTAGCCATCTTTAGTACCAGAAGATAAGTAATCAAGGCAGTGGAAACCACAGAATGACAAGTGCAAAAGCCCTGGGGCAGGATCAAGCCTGGCAGCTTGAAGAACTGGAAGAAAGCGAGGAGTACCTGAAGTTCCAGAACAGAATACGGACGGGATGGGTACAAGAAGAGAATGTAGAGATACTTAGAGGCTTATAGGTCTTTGTGAGGAGCTTGAATTTGATGCTAAATGCTATGTGCAGCTAATAAAAGTTCTTAGACTAAAATAACATGATCACATTTTCTGGCAAGAAAAAGTTCACACTTTTACTTTAATATGGAAGGGAGTACATGCCACATGTATTTACTCAGTATAATGCATCCTTGGCTATATGTAATATTTGAAAATATAGCTTTGTATAAAACTAGAGAGGAGAGCTCATACATGATTCTCAAGTTGATTTCTTTCTTTCTTTCTTTCTTTCTTTCTTTCTTTCTTTCTTTCTTTCTTTCTTCTATCTTCTGAGATAGGGTCTCACTTTAACACCCAGACTGGATGGAGTGCAGTGGCATGACCACAGCTCACTGTAGCCTCAACCCCC
>CAUYLG010027612.1:0-78356 GCA_963573385.1 Cacajao melanocephalus | reverse complement strand
TGGGTCCACACCAGCACATTAGATCATTTGCTGGAATTTAACTTGTAAATTTTTTTTTCATTTTTTGTCTTTGCTTTTTATATTTTTTTTTACATTTCTTTTCCTGACGTTGGCAGCCCCCCCCCCCCCCCACACACACACACACAGAGGGAGGGAGGGAGGAAGGGGGGGAGGGGAGAGTGAGAGAGAGAGAGAGACAGAGGGAGAGGAGAGAGAGGAGAGAGAGGAGAGAGGGAAAGATGGGGAGGGAGGGAGGGGGAGAGAGAGAGAGAGAGACAGAGAGAGAGAGAGAGAGAGAGAGAGAGACTGACTGACTTTAACCCTTCCCTCACTTACTTGGAGCAGTTGTTCTCAATCTTGGCTACACCTTTGAATCACTAGGTGATTGAAAATCAGCTGTTAAAATATCCTGATTTCCAGATCACATTCCAGACCAATTAAATCAGAGTCTCTAGAGGTGAGACCCAGGCATTGGTATTTTTTAAAGCTCACAGATTACTCCATGTGCAGGCAAGGTTGAAATCCTAGTAAACTATAGCACAGGGAGCAGCTGCCCTGTCTGGGCTTAGGCAACATCAATTACCAGTCTTTGGAGCACAGGAGTCTTTTTGGTTCTCCAGAACTCCTGTTACAGGGCCAGAACGTCTTGGGTGGACACCATAGTGCATCTATTATCCACTTGGACTGCCATGACAGATATCACAGACTGGGTGACTACAGAAATGTACTTACTCAGAATTCTGTAAGCCAGAAGTTTGAGATCAAGGTACCAGCATGATGAGTTTCTGATAGGGGTCCTTTCCTGGTTTACAGACGGACACCTCACCTTGTCTGACGTCTCATAGGTTTTCTTATGGGACCTATCAGATCAGGGTCCCACTCTTATGACTTCATTTAACCTTAATTACTTCCTTAGAGGTCCCTTCGTTTATTTATTTATTGAGATGGCGTCTCCCTCTGTCACCCAGGCTGGAGTGCAGTGGTGCGATCTTGGCTCACTGCAACCTCCGCCTCCCAGGTTCAAGCAATTCTCTTGTCTCAGCCTCCTGAGTAGCTGGGACTACAGGTGCGCAACAGCACAACCAGCTAATTATTTTGCATTCTTAGTACAGACAGGGTTTCACCGCGTCAGCCAGGATGGTCTCAATCTCCTGACCTCGTGATCCGCCCACCTTAGCCTCCCAAAGTGCTGGGATTACAGGCATGAGCCACCATTTTTTAAGGAAGCCACGCTGGAAGTTAGGATTTTAATATGTGAATCTGGAAGATACAAACATTCAGTCCCTAACAGTAGCCACAGCCCCAGCAGAGTCTCCGGCCACCCAGGTTTATGCAGGTGGCATATGTTCCTGCTATCTATAGTGTGGCTAATGACCAGCAGCGCTTGTGTTCTCTGCAAGCTTGTTAGAAATGCAGAATGTTGGCCCCCAGTCCAGCCAGACCCACTGTACCAGAATCTGCATTTGCACATGATCCCTGTATGATTGGCATGTGCATTAATGCATGAGAAGCACTGCAATGGCCTTTCTTCAGTCCTGGCACCTCTTCTGATTCTCAGAAACTTTAGTAGATTAGTCTGCTGAATAGCCAGACCTGTTTCCCGGGCCTCAGAGAAGGGCCCAAGCTTTCTCAGCTTGTGGGCAATGGAAGATAAATCTCCTGGCGGCATAGTGGCTCATGCCTGTAATCCTAGCATTTGGGGAGGCCGAAACAGGAGGATCCCTTGAGCCCAGGAGTTCAAGGCCAGCATGGACAACATGGCGAGACTCCATCTCTACAAAAAATAAAAAATTAGCTGGGCATGGCGTGAACCTGCAGTGGCAGGTACTTAGGAGGCCAAGGCGAGAGGATCGCTTGAGTCCTGGAGGTCAAAGCTGCAGTAAGCCTTGATCGCACCACCGCGCTCAGCCTGAGTGACAGAGCAAGACTCTATCTCAAACAAACAAACAATCAAACAAAAAACCCTCTTAGCTATTGAATGTGAGGATTCAAGGTGAAAAGTCTGGAGCGACTCTATTGCTGTCCGCTCAATGCTCCTCTTCCTTTTGCAGATTACCACCCTCCTCCCCTTTCCTTTATCCTCCGAGGATTCATTCCATGAAAAAACAATCAAAATTAACTTTCAGCTAGCTGCAGCAAGAACTCCTGATAAATCTTACCTTTCAGTCCACTCCCACTGGTTGAGCAATAGGCTGGTACCTTAGGGGCTCCCTTCTTTCAGGACCCAAGAAGGCATGGACAGAGCAGAGGGGAGATGAAGGTGGAACTGTTGTACTCATAGCCCCGCATGCTCCAAGGATGAAACTGCAGTGACGAAGACAGTCACTGGGTCCTGGGGTGGGTGAGGCTTTTCAAATGAAGGTGGGTGTGAGCAGTAGGAGAACGGAGCTAAGGAATCCTCCACACCTGTCACAATCACTGACCCAGTACAGGTGCCAACCAGATTAAATCCCTTTAGTAATTCAGCGTTTCTCAGTAATGAACGCTTGGAGAGGACTGGACAGTTAACACTAACGTCATTTGGGGGAAACCCAGGAAAACCCACTCACACACCAAAAGTCATTCATCTAGGGTGGATATCCCAAATCCTACCATTAGAGTCTCCTCTCCTTCCCTTGAAATTTAAAAGCATGGAGAAGGGTGAATCCCTTAAGGTAAATACAAATTTTAGGCTGTTTCCTCTGTGACAGAAAAAAGGGACGGGAGCAACTTGGATTTTTTTTTTTTTTTTTGAGATGGAGTCTCACTCTGTCACCTCAGCTTACAGCGACCTCCTCCTCCTGGGTTCAATTGAGTCTCCTGCCTCAGACTTCCAAGTAACCGGGATTACAGACACACGCCACCATGTACGTTTAATTTTTTTTGCATTTTTAGTAGAGATGGGGTTTCACCAGGCTGGCCAGGCTGATCTCAAACTCCTGACCGCAAGGTGATCTGCTTGCCTCTGCCTCCCTCAGTGCTGGGATTACAGGTGTGAGCTACCATGCCCAGCCCCTACAGTACCCGGTATTCCCAGGTGATCTCCCATCCAAGTACTAACCAGGCCCAACCCTACTTAGCTTCTGAGATCAGATGAGATCAGGTGTGTTCAGGGTGGTATGGCCGTAGACGGATTTCTTGAAACAAGGTCTGGGTGGGAGGCAGGGAGACAAGAAGATCCCAAAGACAAAATTCACCTGCCATAGAATGTTGCCTGTGACTGCATCAAGATCTGCACTTGGGTTCTCAAGGAGGCCACCTCCCAGAGAGTAGGTACCTGCATCTCATGAGGACTCCATTCCAACCTTGGTTTGCTCCAGACTTCCCATACTTTTTAGAAGTTTTGGCCAATTCTTTTCTCTACCTCATTATCCCCTATACCTACAGACGGCTCCAAGCCACCCCTCAGAGATGCAGTGTTTGTAAAGTCAAACTATTGGGTAGGTCCTGCCTTACCAGGGCAAATTATATCCTGTAGACATACATGTGTTTGCATACACATACACAGTTTTGTCCAAATTATTTTTTTTAATTGCATTAAGGGCAGTCTCAAAGGGAAAAATGATCACAGAAGGGCAGCAGGTAGCCAGAAAGGTATGTGTGTCCTATTACATGGCCTTGTGGTACAGTGCCCCATTATTGAAAAAGAAGGGGAATTCCTACATTAGACTTACTTTGGACTCCTAAGCAAGAGAAGTGTGAATGTATAAGCCTTGAGACAATGAGCTCACACCTTCTTAGATTTTATCTCAGACCAAAAAAGGGAAACAATGAATTTCATTCAGAACAACAATGGATCTGATTCAATAGCTTGAGAAGGGAACATTTCAGAAGAGCAGAGGTTCATGGGACCTACCAAGGACACAGAGGACATTTAAGCTCTCATCAGAGTCACAGGGAGCAAGAGGGGTGTAGCCCACTGCTGGGTGCATACAGCACAACGCTAGTGAATAACAGAGAGAAGGCAGGATTACTCTATATTCACTTTCTATTTTCTCTACCAAGGGAAATAAACTTCAAAGTAGAAAGGATAAGATGAGCATTGTTAAGAAAAAATAGGTCACAAGATAGTAGGATTTCAGCCTTAAAGCCTTCAATTGTCAGCTTTGTGGAGCCTCTTAACTAAGCTGGAACTACATTTCCCAGAATCCCCGGCCCTGCATGGTTTCTGGCAAGGGCCCCGGCAAAGAGACATTTGCACCACGGTTGGAAGCGGAAAGGGAGGCAGCAGCCGGGTTCTTTTCCCACTCTGAAGGTGGGAGCAGGATCACCAGGGCAGCTGAGGCATGTCACTGGTCTGCCGGATCACGATGTGGGCCTGCAGAAGCAGCCAGACGTCCACTCCTCCAGCTCTCAGACCCAGCTAGGGCATGGTTAGGTCCATGAGTCAAAGGGGCCAGATTTGGAGACAGTGTAAGGCGGAACAAGGCTCCAGTCTGTCCTCACTTCCCTGCTCTGCATCTGCCTTGCCACCCTCACCTGCTGCCCTGCAGAATTCAGATTCCAACACCTGAAGGACAAGGGTCCACAAGTACCTGAAGTCAAATCCCTAAAATGAATTCTTGATTCCACCTAGTATTTGTGTTTCAGTTTGAACCCTAATGGATATAGATTATAACTCAAGGAACCAGAGAAGTTGCAATTGTAATGATGAACTTCTTTTGATTTTATTTTAGAAAGAAGCTCAGCATAGAAGAGATGAGCATGTGTACAACTTTCCAAAAGAGGGAATTGGATTCAGAAAACTACTTATTTTGATGGGTCAGTGAGAAAACAACAACTCTGTCAACTATTTAGAGGTTTATTCTGAGCGAATACAAGTAACCATGGCCTGGAGAACAGTATCAACAGGTTCTGAGAAAGTATGCCTGAGATGGTCAGGTTACAGTTTGGTTTTTTCTGTTTTAGGGATATAGGAATTGTAGGTAGAATCATAAATCAATGCATTAAAAGTGTACATCGGTTCAGCCTAAAGAGGCAGGGTGTTTTGAAGGTGAAGTGGGGCGGACAGGTCATAAGTGGATTCAAAGATTTTCTGATTGGCACTTGGTTGAAAGAGTTAAGCTTTGTAAAGGCTTGAGGTCAGTAGAAAGAATGCTTGAGTTCTAAGGGGAGTTGTGGAGACCAAGGTTCTTGTTACGTAGGTGAAGCCTCCAGGTAACTGCCTTCAGAGAGAATAAGAGGTTAAGTCTCCTTTTGGACCTTTCAAGATGACAGATTCTTAATCTCCTCTAGATCTGGGAAAGGCCGGACTGTATTAAGGAAGATTCTCTGCAGTTGCAAATTTCCTCCACAAAAGATGGCATCACAGTGTCATTTCAAAATAGGTCAAAGAAATAGTAAATAGTAGTAAAATATTTTTATTTCCTTCAGTGTCTGCTATCTGCCACATGATGCTACACCAGAGTCAGGTTGCAATTTGGAATTGTATTGCCGCAGAGTCTGTTGCGTCAGTCTTATGATGTCTGTTTTAATGTTAATGCTGGTCAGTTGTGCCTAAACTCCTAAGGAGAGGGAGTATGATGAGGCGTGTCCAACCTCCTTTTCCATCATGGCCAGGAATTTGATTTTCAGACTTCTCTGGGATCCCTTTGGTCCAGAAGGGGATTCATAGTCAGTTAGGGGGCTTAGGATTTTATTTGTGTTTTATAGATTTTAGTCCCCCCAAATTCTCAAATAGAATTTAAACTTATGGATTATGATCAAGGGAAAAAATGAACATGACGATAATTAGACACAAACATGGATTTATTACAGATAAATTTTGTATAACTCAGCCAGGTGCGGTGGCTCATGCCTGTAATCCCAGCACTTTGGGAGGCCTAGGCAGTGGATCACCTGAGGTCAGGAGTTCGAGACCAGACTGGCCAACATGCGAAACCCCGTCTCTACTAAAAATACAAAAATTAGCCAGGCATGGTGGCACGTGCCTGTAATTCCAGCTACTAGGGAGGCTGAGGCAGGAGGATCGCTTGAACCTGGGAGGCAGAGGTTGAAGGGAACCACGATCATGCCACTGCACTCCAGCCTGTGCAACCGAGCAAGACTCCATCTCAAAAAAAAAAAAAAAATTGTCTGTCTAACTCATTTGATTTGGGGTAAGAGTGTTAAGATAGTACACCAGAAGAACGAGATAGTTATTACTATAACCATGATACCCACAAGGAATTTGACAAAAATTTTCTCACATCCTTCTTAAATATAGACTGGATTCTAGTTAAGTAAAATAGATAGCATGATGTGAGAGCAAGCTGCCAGTTGCTCAGGCTGACATCTGTTATCTTCTACTTCCTTCATAACAGAATCCCAATGTTTTTAAGTCTTCCTAAAAGGAAGGGGTTCCATTGAAATCGCCTTTACAAAAATTGTAACAGTGAGGAAATTATGGCAGTGGGGGAGGTCTGACCTAGCCAATCCCTGTCTTGCCTTTTGCCTTCAAGTGCCCTTAGTTACTCCTGGGCTTAGGCCAAGCTAACTTTGGGAGACTTTTAGTTTACAGTTGAAATGATAATACCCCTTCCCCAAAATTCAACTGCCTTTGTAAAGCTAATGAGAGACCACCAGTCTCTCTATAGAGGAGCCTGAATTCTGCTAAGGGGTAGACATGAATGATTGCCAGCCATTATTCTGGAGGTCACAGGCTATGCAACTTCCCCTATTATTCCTGGAGATAACATTGCTATTGTAGCACCTAAGACTGGCCCTTTGAGATATCTTTTCAGGTTTTTTGCGCATGTGGCAATTGTTGGCTCCACCTGGATCCACTACCACTCCTGTGGCCCCATCAGAAGTGACTGAGTGCACAGGAGGACCATTTCCCACACCCCTATGATTGCACCCCCAACCAATCAGAGCAAGCACCCATTATCCAGCCATCCCCACCCCTCCTTAGCCCAAACTATCTTTAAAAAACCCTGGCCCCTAAATTCTCAGAGAGATTGATTTGAGTAATAATCCTGTCTCCTATGCGGTGTGGCCGGCTTCATGTCTGTTAAACACTTTCTTTATTGCAAGGCTGTGGTCTGATTTTATCTGTACACTGATTGGGTAGTTACACCCTTTGCCTCTATCCTTCTCCTTCCTATGGGTTAGATTAGGCATGTAATGGTTGGAGCTCCAGCAGCTATCTTAACCCATTGGGTGATCTTAAGATCGTGTCGTGAAGCTGAAAGAAAGTAAACCCTTGGGTCTTTAGTATCTGTCACGGTTGTTATACCAGCTGTGTACTGCTGGTTTGCAGGTTTAAGTGAGAAAGAACTAAACTTTTATCTCTTATCTTATTTATTTATTTTCTGTTATATGCAGCTGAACTTAACCCTAAATGATACTGAATGTAAACAGTGCTATTGTCTTAAAAAGTATGTCTCAGTCTAGAGGCTGATTTCCAATGGCTTTGCATTTGTCCAATATTTTTTATTAGTTCACTTAATAAACACATGAAAGATCTTGCTATATTTGCAGATGAATAATCTTGGAGGCATAATTATATTTTAAATAATAGGTAAGTATTAAAAAGAGATCACAAGAGAGGGGAACCGTGGGTCAAAACTAAAAAGATAAAATTTCAGAAGGATAAATATGAAGTCTGGCTTGGGGCTAAAAAATGACTACTGCTAGTTTGCAAGTTGAGAGAACCTGCCTGAGAACTCTTAACATTCAAACTAAGCAATGTGAATACAGAGTTCCACTTTCCTCTGTGCCAGCATTCTGTTAACACAGTCCTGGATATTACATTTTCTAAAAGGTCATTGTTGGTTCAGAGTGATAATTTGAATACACATGCTTCTCTCTTCTCCCTCCTGGACCTTGCTGTAGCAAGCAGGGCTATGTATGCATATTTTTTTGTTTGTCCTTTTTAATGGTATATGCTGGTGTTTTCTGATCTTTTGTCAATTTGGGACACACCTATTAACTTGCTGAGTCCCAGTCACCCATTTACTCATAAATGCATTCATTCATTTAACACTTGTTGAGCACCTATTATGTGCTCTGCCATGAGCCTGTATTGATATATTAGCAACTGGCCACAGAGGGCATTAAGGATGAATAACAATAGTATTTATGAAGGAAGACTCTTGCATTCCCCTCTAATCACCCCTCTTACAACCCTAATCCTGGAGGCATCAGAAACAGTGGAGAGGAAACAGAGGCACAGGGAGGTAACAAACCACACTCCACTTCCTTGCTGCTGGTCCCTGGTCTGAAGGTCCAGTCTGAACTAGCGGGAAGAGAGAAGCATTGTATCAAACGTAAGACTGAAACTTAGATCTCATACTAAAATAAGCCTTTGACTGCTTAAAAGATTTTGGCTGATATGCTGGAAAAAAGAACAAAACAAAAAACAAAAAACCGTCTGCTGAGTTTAAACATAGTAACGGAGAAAAACAACCCAAAGCTGTTTTCTGGTTGAGCCCTATTTGTTCAGCCTTTTACAGAATAGGAGGAAGAATAAGACAATAAGACACCAGTAAGAGTGATTGGAGGAGGGAACTGGTGACTGGAGTCTGAGAGGGAAGGAAACATCCTTGTATCTTTTGAACTCTGTACTGTATGCAGGTATTGCCTATTCAAACACCAAATGATTTTTTTAAAAGGACTTAGACAAAAAGGTGGACAACATAGAGCATCTTCAAAGGAGAAAGGCTGGAAGGGCACAGGGTCTGAGCCTCATGTTAAGAGTGGTGGTTAATGATTGGAAAATGTTGGGGGTGTGGGTATGAGAGAAATGGGTGATAGATGGAGGGTATTTGAAGATCCACCTTAGTCTGTGTTTATTTAGAAGACAGGACTGTCACAGTAGGTAGTTAGGCAGACATGAGCAGGGCAAGAGAGGGTCCCCCGAACCAGGAATGTCAGGCGACCATCAGGTGATGGTCAGGCAGTTGTTAAACTGCCTCTCCAAAATAATAATGGGTTGCAGCCAGCACCAGGGAAAGGCAATCTCCCAATACACAGAAAACACCCAAAACTGGTGATCAGCAGCTTTCCAATAAGATCTCAGGAGTTGAGCAAGTGGGTTTAAGCATGCACACTAAGAGGCAAAATGGTGGTGTTTACCTGGTATGTGACCTCTAGTGTTCCTCTAGGAGCACTCTGCTGGTAAGGGAAGAACCTCAAGTAGCATGAACACAGCTTCAGTAAACACATTGCACATGCAGCCCCTCTCAGGTGCTGGCAGGCCACCATGCATGCGGACAGCCCACCCCCAGGAGAAGAATCAGGAGAGAAGTAATGCAACGCCCCCCGGAAGCATGCCAATGTATACAACCCCAAGTCAAAGGTCAAATCGCCCTGCACTTGAATATCTCAAATCACCTGCTTGGCCCTCTTCCAAGTGTACTTTACTTCCTTTCATTCCTGCTCTAAACTTTTTTTTTTTTTTTTTGAGATGGAGTCTTGCTCTGTTGCCCAGGCTGGAGTGCAGTGGTGTGATCTCGGCTCACTGCAACCTCCACCTCCTGGGTTCAAGCGATTCTCCTGCCTCAGCCTCGCCTCCTGAGTAACTGGGACTACAGGCCCATGCCACCACGCCCAGCTAATTTTTGTATTTTTAGTAGAGACTGGGTTTCACCATGTTGGGCAGGATGGTCTTGATCTCTTGACCTTGTGATCCGTCCGCCTTGGCCTCCCAAAGTGCTGGGATTGCAGGCATGAGCCACCGTGCCCAGCCCCTGCTTTAAACTTTTTAATAAACTTCCACTCCTGGACTAAAACTTGCCTCCATCTCTCCCTCTGCCTTATGCCCCTCATTGAATTATTTCTTCTGAAGAGGCAAGAATTGAGGTTGCTGCAGACTCGTATGATTTGCTGCTGCTAACAGGACGAAAACCAAAGAGACGATATCATACAGACATGAATATTGAGTCAATTTCACTTTCCTTTTTAGGTATGAGCTTCCATCATGGAGAGGTTAATGACAAGAGGTTCTATTAAGTTTGCCACCTTGAGTAGAAAGTGGCCTGAACTACTAAAGTCACTTCCAACCTGTTATTCAATGACAGTGGGGTTTCAACTTGGTATACACATGAGACTCAGGTCTTTTTGATGTTAACATCTGCTAACGCTATCTTCCTAAATCCCCACTGTCCATTCTAGAGACTGCTCAGCTTCAGTAATCACGGGAAGAGGGACAGAGGAAGAAAGGGAATCGTGGGAAGAAGATACTAACACATCAACTCCAGTCAGCTAGTTGTGCTCACCCAGAATGAAGGAAGTATGAAGGAATTCCCTGTGCTGCTGTGTACACTAAGGAGGAGGAAGCCATGTCTATCAAGGACTGTGAAGGGTCTGAGATTTTACCGTTTGCAGGCTAACAAGTGAGCTTGCCACGGTTTCAGTGATGCTGGCAGAAGACATGAGACTCCTAGGTTGGAGATAAAGGACTTTATTACTCATGGCCACACTGGTTTCCCTTGCCCCCTAGGTCCCGTAGGGGGAATGTGGAGGCAGGCCCAGGTGGATGGGTGTTGTACACATTGTGGGTCTGAGAAAACCCAAGCAGAAGTCTCCAAACTTACAAGGGGCCTTAATAAACTTACCCAAACTTTGTCCCAGAGAGATATGTTATCTTTTTTTATCGTAATCAGAAAACAAATCCGTCCTCTTCCCTGGAGAGATTTCTATCTTCTATGGCTCTTTGCTCTATAAACATCCTTGGAAAGATAGTCTAGGATAGCATCTATCACAAGATATGTAGAAGCACCATAGAGAATGGCCCCAGCAGTGTCTCCCTGTATGGGTGAAGTTCTGGACTAATTTATTTGTGTGGTTGGGTATAGAACTGGCAGCTGGCTACACAAGTCGAAGCTCCAGTTACTATTTTTTGGACCAAGGAAGCAAACAAAGGCCTTAGGTTTGGACAAACCTGGATTAGAATCTTAGCTCTGTCATTTAACCGGTAAGCTATCTATATATGTGCTGCCTAAGCGAGCACAACAGATAAGTTATTTGTTTAGTGTCTCTGATCCTCAGTGTTCTAATGAGTAAAATCAGGCCAAGGATACTTATCTCATAGGGTTGTATAAGGATTAAAATATATGTGTAACTGAATACATGTTAGTTGACCACCTAATATTCTTTGATTTTTACTTTAAAAAATGACATTTTGGGGCTGGGCATGGTGGTTCCTGCCTGTAATCCCAGCACTTTGTGAAGCTGAGGCAGGCAGAGTACCTGAGGCCAGGAGTTCAAGACCAGCCTGGGCAACATCGTGAAAACCTATCTCTACAAAATACACAAAAATTAGCTGGGTGTGGTGGTGTGCACCTGCAGTCCCAGCTACTCAGGAGGCTGAAGAAGCACAAGAATCATTTAAACCCCGAGAGGTGGAGGCTGCAGCGAACCAAGATCACGCCACTGCACTCCAGCCTGGGTGACAGAGCAAGACTCTGTCTCAAAAAATAAAATAAAAAATAATATTTTTGATCCCCAAATTGTAAGAAACTAATAAACACGTGTGCAATGTCAGCTGTCTTTTCCTGTGATTTGGCCTTGTATACTGAAGGGAAGGACAGGAGACGACAATCTTTGAGCTTCCCTAATACAAAAATACTCATCTGTGCCTCTCAGTGAACTCTTGGGTCAAAAGATCTTACATCCTCAAATTTAAGTAACTCTCCAGATGGGAGAACATGTCATCTTTGCTTTCACTTCTCTTGGCTCAGATTGCTGCTAATCACTCTCTTCTCTCTGCCTGGCTTCCGCATCCTCCAGTGTTTACACAAACCCTGCTTAATTAGAGTAAATTTAGGTTTTCTACCCCCAGTTATACACAATAAACACCCCATCCTATGGTATCATAGATTTCCCCTAGGGAACCTTAACTCGGTATCTCTCTAATTAAACCTGTTTGGGCCATATTTTTTTTTTCCAGCAGCACTGAGCTTGATAGATGAAGAGACAACAGAAGACTAGAAAGTTTCACCCTATAAGATAATGCTAAAGCGGATAACTTAATTATAGGAGGCCAAATAATTTGCCTCCACTGCTTCATACGATTATTCGTAAGATTGCTTTGTTGGTTTCCAGACTAGAAATAAGCATAGAGACCCAGCTGTGTTGTCTGCGTTTTGTCATCCCTGGTGAGCCAGGACTAACCATGTTATTTCTGACAGTCATCAAAAAGGGAAATTTGGGTTTTGCTGCAGACAAGAAAATTAGAGGCAACAGCTCACAGTGGAAGTATCTCAGCAGATTAAAAAAATACTAATACAGCCTTGTCATCTAGACTGGTTCTAAACTTTATCGTGCAAGAGAATTACCTAAGTCTTGTTCAAATCAATTGCTGGGGCCCCTCCTCAAGGTCTCTGATTCAGTAGGTCTGGGATGGGGCCTGAGAATGTGCATTTCTAACAAGTTGCCAGGTGATGCTGATGCAGCTAGTTCTGAGTCCACACTTTGAGAACCAATACTCTAAAGTAGTGATTCTCAGCCCTGGCTATATAATAGAATCCCCCAGGGGAGCATTCAGAAAGTATTTCCTGGTTCCCACCCATAGAGATTCTGACCTAATTGAATGAAGGATGGGCCTGGACATCTGGAGTCTTAAAAGCTTCCCAGGTGCTCAGGTGCTTTCATATATATATGAAATATATATATATATATGTGAAGGAATTCCATGTGCTGCTGTGTACTCTAAGGAGGAGGAAGCCATGTCTATCAAGGACTGTGAATATATTTTGAGACAGAGTCTCACTCTGTTGCCATGCTGGAGTGCAGTGGCATGATCTTGGCTCACTGCAACCTCTGCCTCCCAGGTTCAAGTGATTCTCCTGCCTCAGCCTCCCAAGTAGCTGGGACTACACAGGTGTGCACTACCAAAGCCAGCTAATTTTTGTATTTTTAGTAGAGATGGGGTTTCACCATGTTTGCTAGGATGGTCTCAATCTCTTGACCTTGTGATCCACCCACCTTGGCCTCCCAAAGTGTTGGGATTACAGGCGTGAGCCACTGTGCCTGGCCCAGGTGTTTAATTTGATACCAGGATTGAGAGCACAGGTTGTCTAGAAGTTTCCCAGGTATACATGCTGTTCTCACATTTCCAGTTGGCAACTCAGGAGGAAGATGGATGGATATAAACAAGGCATTATTACAAATCTTCCTGGATGTAAACAAGTCATTTGAAAGCCAACTGGAAAACAAAGAAAGAATATCTGCTCTGCTTGGTATTTCCTGCTTGTTAGGGTTGATGACAACTCCAGCTCACAGTGACCCAGTTTGGAATGCTGGGCTCCTGAGCAAAGCAGCTCCCCCAGGGTCTTCTTTAATTATAAAATAATCAACTCCATGGTCCCTCCTCACTTCAACAGAGGGGCTCATTGTGTGGATTTCCACCCAGTGAGGGGAGAAAATAGCAAGCTGCTCCCAGGAACAGTGACTCTTTTGGGGCACTTGAAGGGAAGGCAAGACACCATTTGGCCAGGACTCATTTACAAAGGGCCTCTTTATTATTATTACATAAAAAGGAATCCTCTACAAAGCATAATATTTTCTCAAGTCTTAACTTACTTGTCCTCAGTATGTGGGTTAAAGTTGAGAAAGTTTAGCCCAATGGTTCTCAATCCTTATTGCAGAATAGAATCACCAGGGATACTTACAAAGACAGCCTGTCTCCATCAGGGCGACTAGCTAGTCCCAGATTCCTGGGATCTTCTGTGTTTTAGCACCAAAAGTCCTACATCCTGAGAATGCCTCAGTCCTGGGCAAATAGGGACAGTTGGTCACAGTTGGTCACCATGCCCTATCCAAAACAATTAAATCAGAACCTCTGGGGGTCAGTCCTGAACATCAGAACGTTCAAAAGACACCCCTGTTCCCCAGGGAATTGTAATGTGCAGCCAAGGTTGAGAACTATTGGTTTTTAAATTAAGTGAAGTGGTGTGCAGTGCAGTGTTTTGGTGCTTTCTGGAGTACTGATACCGTTTGCGTATGTTGGAGGTGTGTGTGTGTGTGTGCGTGTGTGCACGCACAGCAGTGCTTTCAGGTGGAGGGGAAGGCCGGGTGAGGTGGCTCACGCCTGTAATCCCGGCACTTGGGGAGGCTGAGGTGGGTGGATCACAAGGTCAGGAGTTCGAGACCAGCCTGACCAACATGAAGAAACCCCGTCTCTACTAAAAATACAAAATTAGGCCAGGTGCAGTGGCTTATGCCTGTAATCCCAGGGAGGCTGAGATGGGTGGATCACAAGGTCAGGAGTTCAAGACCAGCCTGGCCAACATGGAGAAACCCTGTCTCTATGAAAGATACAAAAAATTATCTGGGTGTGGTGGTGGGCACCTGTAATCCTAGCTACTCGGGAGGGTGAGGCAGGAGAACTGCTTGAACCCGGAAGGCGGAGGTTGCAATAAGCCAAGATCCCGCCATTGCACTCCAGCCTGGGCAATGCGGCGAGACTCCATTTCAAAAATAAAAAAGAAAAGAAATGTCTCATTCCTGCAGAAGTAGACTATTTGTCTAATTGGTGTGTACACAACATGTGTAAAAGTGTTTTGCATCCTATTTTCCAGAATAGGCTGGACATACCTCAAATCAGCTCCCCTCTGGAAACTCAAGCCAACAGAAACACAGCACAGCAAAAGTTTGCAGACAGTCAGCACCTAGACAGCAGAGCTTGGGAAAGCAGGCTCTGTCCCCTCAGAGTTTAACACACAAACGTCCAAAGAACACCTGGCCAACCAGGAAGGCCGAGCAAATGAAGGCTTCTGATGGTTTCTTCCTTTCCGATTATTTACAAAAATAAGCCTTTCTATGGAGGAAAGTTGAAAAGTGAATTTTAATTAGGGGCTATCCAACTCCCAAGAGCTTAATTTAAAAAAAAGAGTTGACATCTGCCTCTTATGCTTTGGTATCTCAGCTTGGGAGGCTACAGCTTGGCAGGTGTATTAGCCTGTTCTCACACTGCTATAAGGAACTATCTGAGACTGAGTAATTTATGAAGAAAAAAGGTTTAATTGACTCACAGTTCCGCAGGCTTAACAGGAAGCATGACTAGAAGGCCTCAGGTAACTTACAATCATAGCAGAGGGTGAGGAGGAAGCAGGCACCTTCTTCACATGGCAGCAGAAGAGAGAGACAGGGAAGGGGGAGGTGCCACACACTTTTAAACCATCAGATCTCATGAGAATTGACTCACTACCAGGAGAACAGAAAGGGTGAAATCCATCCTCATGATGCAACCAGCTTCTACCAGGCCCCTCCTCTAATTCAACATGAGATTTGGGCAGTGACACAAATGCAAACCATATCAGGGAGACAGCCTGGCATAGTAAAAACAGCAATGAACTTGGACATTGAAGATGGAGAAGGGACTTCCTCGGAAGGTCACTTCACCGCTTTGAGCCTTCATTGTTTCATCTAGAGCAAAGAGGTGTCAACTGGGCTTACTGACCCCATGTTTCTCAAGTTAGGTACGAGCTTGGAAGAAAGGGATGCCAGGGCCCACCAGCCATGAAACACAGTGTGGTGATGAAGAACACAGACACTAGAGCCAGCCACCTGAGTAGAGTCCTAGCCCACCACTTAATAGCTGTGTAACCTCAGGCACATTGCTTAACCTCTTTGTGCCTCAGTTTCCTCATCTGAAAACAGAGATAATAACTCTACCCACCTCATGGTGCTATTGTGAGGATTAAATGAGAGAATACCTAGAAACTGCTTACAACAAAGCCTAGCATATAGGCATGCCCCATTCGTGTTGCGCCCTCAGTAATTATCATTATTTGGCTTATTCAGACCAGTACAGAAAAGGAGCTAGATCCTGGAACGTCTTGGAAGCCAGGGAAAGAATGATGGAGAAAATTGAAGTTAATTGTAGGGAGCAAGGTTTTTCCTAGAAGAAACTGTCCGAAAATGTATCACCCTGAGTACCCCTGTCTTAATCTGCTTTATATTGCTATAAAGGAATACCTGAGACTGGGGAAACTTGTGAAAAAGAGATTGGCTTAGTTCACAGTTCTGCAGGCTGCACAGGAAACGGGTGCCAGCACCTGCTCCTGGTGAAGGCCCTGGGCTGCTTTCGTTCCTGGGGAAGGGGAATGGGAGCCAGAGCTGGCTTGTGCAGAGATCATGTGGTGAGAGAGGAAGCAAGAGAGAGCTGGGCGGGGGCAGGCTCTTTTAACAACCAGCTGTCAAGGGAACTAATAGAGCAAGAACTCACTACCTTGAGAACAGCACCAAGTCATTCGTAAGGGATCCACCCCAGGACCCAAACACCTCCAACACTGGGGATCAAATTTCAACATGAGGTTTGGAGGGGAAAAACTTTCCAAGGATAGCATCCTCCCAGCAAGCACATAAAATTCAATATCTGCAAAGCAAATGCATCATCTTTTTTATTCTTTTGGTGTCTGTTTCCACTGATCATCCTACTTGTACTAAAAACAGTGCCTGGAACATAGAAAGCTGTCAGTAAAAGTCAGCTGGTATGGTTGCGGTGGTGGTTGCTTTTAATATTAATAACTAGGATAATCCCTAGTCTGGCTAAGAAATAACACCCAACGAGAAAGAGCAAATTAGATGATAAGGGTGAAAGTGCTTTGCAAATAGGAAGTATTTTACAAAGATAAGGTATTATTTCCCTGCCTCGGTGAAAGTGATTAATTAGACAAATATTTGTAAAGTACAAACCATGAGTTCTATTTTGTGCAGAAGAAACTGACGTGATCAGTGTTACCTTATCTGAACTATGATGCTAACAGACTCTTGCAGTCTAGAGAATGACTGGCAGCAGCTTTCCTCAAGGCTGAGAGATTTTAACCTGCATGGAGTTTGTGATATCTGTTGCAATCGATGGACAATGAACCATTGTAATGTTCACTGAATCAGGCAATTGACATGGCCCTCTTCTTAACAGCCTGTTTAAATATGTGGAAAAGAGAACAATGAAACCTGAGAAGTGTGAGGACCTGCTTGGTTTTGATCAGCCCAACACAGACAAGAGTCGGGTGCAGGAGAGACGCAGGAGGTAGGTCTCCACGGGCCCCCAGCCTATGGGACTCCAGGCTCAGTTTTGCACCAAGCAGACATTTGACACCATGCCAGACGCTATCTAGGCAGCTCCTTAAGCTAAGTAATGAGACTTGGTTTTTTGGGAACCTTTAATTACCAGTCTAATGTACAAACACATTTCTCTCTAGAGATGTTCATTCAGGCACAGGCTATGTTCAAAAGGAAAAGCAAGCTGCTTCCTTTTCCTGGCTGAGAAGACACGGATCCAGGGTGATATTTATCTAGGACTGGTAAAACCCACCCTACTCCAGCTCTGACACGCTCACAGAGCACTCACATTTCTTACTCCTCACCCAACAACCCAATGATGTCTGCGGGGTGACTGTCCCCTTGTTTCATCTTTATTCTGCCAATATGATGTAAATAATAACTGTGTTTAGACCATTGTTTGAGGCACTTGGAAGATTTACAAAGCAAGAGAAACATGGATTCATCACTTTACAGGAGCACTGACTCTAATATAGACAGTGAAAAAAAGTCTAATAGGAAGAAGTAACATAGTCCAACTGCCTGAATGTGTTTCTATTTGTTGTTAAAAGGTTTTCCTGCAAAACATAATGGAAAGGGGCAGAAATAGTCATATTACCAGTAGGTATCATTTATTGTATACCATCTGCCAGACACTGTGCTGAGCCTTCTTCCTAAATGTCTCTTTAAATCCTCACAAAGACCCATAGAGTAGGAGCTATTTACCACCATTCTCATTCAGGGATAGTTTTCCTAAGATGACTTAGGGGTGGAGCTGGAATGCAACCCTGTCAGGAAGACTATCTCTGTGGGCTACTCTCAGTTTCTTGACATACATTCATTAGTTCATTTGACAAACTTTTAAATGACAGTCTGAATGTGTCAAGGCATTAGGGATAAAACACAAGGAGCACAAAATTTTAAAAACAGGTGGAGTGTGGTAGCTCACGCCTGTAATCTCAGCACTTTGGGAGGCCAAGGTAGGTGGATCATTTGAGGTCAGGAGTTCAAAACCAGCCTGGCCAACATGGTGAAACCCCATCTCTACTAAAAATACAAAAATTAGCTGAGTGGTAGTGACATAAGCCTGTAATCCCAATTACTCAGGAGGCTGAAGCAAGAGAATCACTTGAGTCTAAGAGGCAGAGGTTGCAGCGAGCTGGGATGGTGCCACTGCACTCCAGTCTGGGTGACAGAGTGAGATTCTGTCTCAAAATAATAATAATAATAATGCTGCTCTTTTGGAGCTTCTGTTACCCACACACTACTCTGCTACCCCTGGGGTGGCCCTGGACGTGCATTGTTTAGTCTCACTTTAGAACAATCTGCTTGGTGGAGGCGGCTGGCAGACAGCCTCCATCAGCTGCATCTTCAGATTCGCTGCAGTTTTGTGCAACGCCATGATGGACACTGCAAGGTACCAGAGGCCGGCCATTCCTGCCCTCCTTGGGACTTCCCGATGGCTCATCTTTCCATTGGGGCTCCGCCGTCAGTCCGGTGCTGCTCTCTGAAGCTTCTCCTCGCTAACCCTCCATCCTGCCTCTCTCCTGTCACAAGTGTCAGCCCTGCATCCTGGTCTGAAGACTTTTCCAACCTACTCCTGCTACTCTCCCCTTTATCCTCTAAAAATCTTTTAAACATCAAACTCCATCTTGACATTTGCTTTTCAGAAGTCTCAGACTGGAGTCTTCTTTCATGCTGTATCACAAGAAAGCGCCTGCTTCTGAAATCAGGGATTCAGACACCCACTGTCTCACCACAGCCACTAATCCTGCCGGCTCGCAAACTCAACCTCTCCCGATTCAGTCTGATCTTCATCTGCTCAAGGCTTCCTGCTCTTAACCTGCCTCCACCTGTCTTTACCTCCCTATGTGTTTAGCTTAGTTAGCTAAGCCCACAGTCCCTTAGTTTCATCATTTATTACTGGGTATGATTGGCAATTTTTGCAGGGGGATGATTATTTGTTGTTAGGTACCCTCTTGCACATTGAGGACATTTACCATCCCTGGCTCTTGGCCACTAAATTTCAGTATACTCCGCTTCATTGTGAGAACCCAGAACAGACTTGCCTATTTCCAGACACCACAGCAGGGTGTTACCACCCCTTCTGTCACTGAGGACCTCTGATTTATTCTCTTGTCCATTCCCCTTGCCTACTGTCCTTCCATCATAGCAACCTGAAAACACCCCAAGCCTGGATGACTAGAGATGACCACCTTCTCCCTGGCTCTGAGCAAGTGTCCAAGTACTGCTAGGCACAATCTTACAGTCGTACAGATTGATTTCACCATCAGTTCCCAGTCTCTAATCCCAAGCAGGGCCCCGTGCTGATGGCAACCTAGTGAGCTTGCTCTTTCATTCTCCAGGATGACCATTAAGACCTTCTCCACTCTCCCAAAATCTCCAACCCTCACCCCCTGCAAACCTCGAATGAGAACTTTGTCTGTTACTGCACAGACTAAATACCACAGCCCATCCATCCTCCCATTCCTGCCCACAACAGCTAATCCCTAATGCATCTGCTCTCTCTGCCTCATCCTTCCCTCTCAGGGCAGTGGAAGAGGTGTTCTTTCTTCTCTCTAGAACCATCTCCCCCATCTGGATGCCACTCCCTCCCACATTTGTACAACGATTGAAGTATGTAAGCATTCCCTCTCCTCTACCCTCCCTCTTCCCTAAGTCTTATAATTTCACCTTCTTACCATTCAAACATGTGCTTCTCTCTCCCACATAACAAAAAAAAATTCACTGAGCATGGTGCCTCACCCCTGTCATTCCAGCACTTTGGGAGGCTGAGGCAGGTGGATCGCTTGAGTCCAGGAGTTTGAGACAAGCCCAGGCAACATAGTGAAACCCCATCTCTACAAAGAATACAAAAGTTAGCTGGGCGTAGTGGCACTGCATTCCAGCCTGGATGACAGAGTGAGACTCTGTCAAAAAAACACAAAAATTCGGCTGGCCACGGTGGCTCACACCTGTAATCCCAGCACTTTGGGAGGCCAAGGTGGGCAGATCACAAGGTCAGGAGATCAAGACCATCCTGGCTAACACAGTGAAGACCCATCTCTACTAAAAATACAAAACATTAGCCAGGTGTGGTGGCACACGACTGTAATCCCAGCTACTCAGGAGGCTGAAGCTGGAGAATCAGTTGAACCCGGGAGGCGGAGGTTGCGGTGAGTCAAGATCGCACCACTGCACTCCAGCCTGGGCAACAGAGCGAGACTCCATCTCAAAACAAACAAACAAACACAAAATTCATTGTTTAGATAAAATATGTAATACTACCTCACATAACACCTCACTAATCATCCACAACGAGGAGTGACTTAGCTTGACTAAAGTTTTTTTTTAACAAACTCTCCTTTAATCCTTCATCACTTCCAGAGATGGTTAAGCCTCTTTTGAGACTGCCTCCTCTCGTGGTATCTATTTTCTTATCTGTCCATCACTCCTGGATCTCTCTAATCTGGACCTGTTGTCATCACTGCAACCAAACCTGATTTTTCCAAGGTTATCAAAGACCAGGTTATCCACAGTCACATTCACTCCTCAGCTTGCCCGACCTCCTGGCAGCACCTGCCACGTTAAATTCATTCTTAAAGAACCACTTTCTACCTCTGGCTTCTCCAACACCAACACCTCCTGTTTTCCTCCTACATTCTCTCCATCATCCTACGATGGTCAGCTTGCATTTCTAACCACCTCTCAAAAACTGGTGTTTCCAAAGCTTTTGTCTCAGGCCCTCCTTTCCTCTCATCCTTCAAATTCTTTCTTGGCAATGTCTCCCAGGATGATCTCATTCATTATAATCCACGTGCTAACATTACTTATAAATTGCCAGCCCAGTCCTCTCTCCTTCACTCCAGACCTACATCATCTGAGTGCCATGCATGTATTTGCATCTGCATTTCTTGCAGGCTCTACAAACTCACTACTTCTATAATTAGGTTAATTTTTAGTTAATTTTCAGTTGGTTAATTTTCAGTTGCTGAGCGCATCATACATTCTAGACATTGTAAGCAGAAAGGAGCTTCTACAGGAAATTGTGTGCTTAGAAGTTGCAGGAAGGACTGAAGAAGGCCTCGGGCTTCCAGGAATGTCACCCAGAATGCCACTGCAGAATTAACCCTCTGGGGGAACGTCTACCTTTGCCACAGGCAGGAAGCTGAGGAATTAGAAATCTGCTGTTTCAAATGTGGGCCAAGCTCTGATGCAGAAGTCAAGCAGCTGTGCCTAAAGTGTTGGACCCAGAGTCATTTAACCCGCTAGATTTGCATCAACAGAATGGACGCTCCAGGCTCTGCTGCCTCTTTCTCCACCTGACTCACTTCTGGATTCGAGACTCATGCGAGTGTAGCTGATTGATGATCTGAACCACATTTGAATCCTGAATTGTAAGAGAGTGTGGCGAATGTTGTTTTGGCATTCCCCACACTCTTACAATTGTCTCTTAGAAACGCAGAGGTCAAGTGAGCCCATCTGCAGTGTCCCTCACAGCGTCTAAGAGCTCCCAATTTCCCTAACAGATGACCTTCTCTCTAACATCCTCTATTTCTGTAGAGTGCACCCCTCCACCGGTTGGTCAAGTCTGAAACTGGAAGTCATGCCCCTGCACTGGTCTCCTTAGATGCATACCCAGGTCATGCCGGTTCCCCACCTACATATCTTTTGATTCCTCGTCACTTATCTCTTCCAGACTTCCACTGTCTCTCACCTGAACAACAACAGCCTCTTAACCAGTCCTTCTGTGTCCATCTTTGCCCTTTTCTAATGCATTCTCCACAACATCGCTAGAGAAATGTTAGTACAAAATAAATATGAACGTAACACCTCTCTGAGGGTTTTAACCTCAAGGGCTCATTTCACATGTGTCCTTTATACAGGCAGGGACTAAGTCTCACTGACAGCCACAGGCAACCGCAGAGCCTAACGCGGTGCCTGGCACAGAGTAAGCATTATTGTTATTGTGGCAAAAGGTTTTGCCCTTTTCTAGCCAAACAACTCCCTCCGCATCTGGTAATCTGCGAGGTTTCTCTCTGTGTGGTTGTAAGCAGTAGCTCAGCAAGAGAAGTGCAGCGTTTAACACTGAGTCAGACTGCATCCTTGTTGTGTGAAGTTAATTTCCCAAGATAAGTTGCCTCTTAGAGATGCACGTTATGCTAAAAAAAAAAAGTTTGAGGAAGACAGAGGAGCAAACCTGCCATTCTCTGCCCTGGCTTTTCCTAACGTTCCTTTCTCCCTTTTCTTTCTTTCTTTTTTCTTTTCTTTTTTTCCTTCTTTCTCTTTCTTTCTCTTTCTTCTTTCTTTTTTTCTTTTCTCCCCTCCCTCCTCCCTTGCCCCCTCCCCCCCCTTCCTTCCTTCCTTCCTTCTTCCCTCCCTCCATCCCTCCCTCCCTTCTTCCCTCCCTTCCCTTTTCTTTCTTTCTTTCCTGACAAAGTCTTACTCTCTCACTCAGGCTGGAGTGCAGTGGCATGATCACAGCTCACTGCAGCCTCAACCTCCTGGGCTCAAGCAATCCCCCATTTCCATCTCAGCCTCCCGAGAAGCTGGGACCACAGGCATGTGGCACCATGCTTGCCTAATTTTTTATAGAGAAGAGGTTTTACCACAGTGCCCAGGCTGGTCTCAAACTCCTGAGCTCAAGCGATCCACCTGCCTTAGCCTCCCAAAGTGCTGGGATTACAGGCGGGAGCCACCGCACCTGGCCCTTATGCTCTTTCCTTTCCCACTCTACTCGGCCTCTTTTCTCTCCCCGAATCCCACCCCTTCTTTTTTAATATCCATTTCCTTGCAGCCTAGTGGAAACCTACAGGGCCTTCCTATTGGCCCTGGTTCCCTGGAAAGCAGGGATTTTTGTGTTAAAACCTGCACTGTGTGAGTGAGGATGTACTTAATGCTTTCTCTATAAAATGCTCTCCTTCCTCCCAGAAGCTGTTTTCATCTGAAACTTGTGCTCCATATTCCAAGATTTCATGTAGAACCAGGATTCCTCCAGCCCCAGACAGCTATGTTCTATGGTGGCAGTTTCTCTCTGACAGTGTTTTTTGGAAAGTCTAAATAATCTCAAATCACATTGTTGGAATCAGACTCAGAATGTCCCTGGAGGAATAAACAGGCTGTGAACAGGCTTCAGAAGAAAACGGCAACTGTGTTCTAGGCATTCTTATTTTACATTATGATCAAAACAGTACCTCATCAGTACCAGGCACACACAGACATGCGGGTCACGGGATGCCTGGAGGGAGGGATCCTGAGATACCCTCTTGGTGTTCATCAGCCTCCTGCGTGGAATCACTGCCTGTGGCTTCTTAATCTCTTCTTAGTCCAATCTCTTGGGTTGGATGCTGCTCCAGGAGGTAAGCAACACAGGCGCTACAGGATGCCACAGGATCCCAGAGAAGCAAAGCTCCTCTTCTGCTTCTACATGTATTAATACGATCCATGGTACATGCTCCTCATGGCTGAGAGGGCTGCTTCCTGCATCTGGGAAGGGACTTCTTGATCCTTAATGACTTCCCTGCTCCAATTCTTATAGCAGGGACCCTTGTGCCAGAAGTAGAGCTGTCATGCATTTTTTCTAAACAGCTTGAGTTAAAATTTTATGACCTTTTAGTTTTCTGGGACTCGCCTATTAATTTGCTAAGGTAAGGTCATTTATTCATGCATTCACTCTTAATTTCATCCATTCATTTACAAACACTAAGTACTTACTAACACTCTACTGTAAGAATCCATTGGTAAACAGAACATGATCTAGGCTTAAAGGTGAGATACAGACCCTAAATCCAGCAATTATATAATACAGTATAAAAAGGGGTCCCCTTGGAATGAGTATGGGATGTGATCGATGTAAGTGCATAAGGGCAAGACAGCTAACTTAGTGTTGGGAAGGGAAGGGAAGGCTTCAGAGAGGATGTGACCTTGAAACCTTCAAATGACGTCCATGTCCTAATTCCCAGAACCCGCTACCTTACATGGCAGAGGCACTTTGCAGTCATAATTAAACTAAGGATCTTGAGATGAGAGATTATCCAGATAATCCAGGTGTACGCATTGTAATCATGAGTCTTTACAGGAGGGAGGCAGGAGACAGAGTCAGAGAAGGAGATGTGAGCTAAAGCACTTGGTCAGAGAGACTGTGCTCAGAAGTCCAGGGCAGGCGTGGAGTCAGACGGGCGTTGGGTTTGAAACGCAGTTATATGGTTTGGATGCTTGTCCCCTCCAAATCTCATGATGAAATGTGATTTCCAGTGTTGGAGGAGGGGCCTGGTGGGAAGTGATTGGATCATGGGGGCAGATTTGTCCCTTGCTATTCTCATAATAGTGAGTTCTCACAGGACCTAGTGGTTTAGATGCACGTGGCCCCTCCTCCCTCACTCTCTCACTCCTGCTCCTGCCGTGTGACTGCTCCTGCTTCACCTTCTGCCATGACTGTGAGCTCCCTGAGGCCCTCACCAGAAGCAGATGCTGGAGCCATGCTGGTATAGCCTGCAGAACCCTAAGCCCGTTAAACCTTTTTTTTTTTTTTTTTTTGTAATTTTATCCTTTCTTTTTAAATTTTGCTTTAACTTCTGGGATACATGTGCTAAACGTGCAGGTTTGTTACGTACCTATACATGTACCATGCTGGTTAAACCCATCATTGTTTTAAGCCGCAAATGCATTAGGTATTTGCCCTAATGCTCTCCTTCCCCTTGCCCCCAACCCCAGACCAGACATTTAAATGCTGCTGAATGTTACCCACGGTCATCTAGAGAAACAGACTTTACATCTGCATCTACAGGCAACTTCTTTTTCTCTTTCTCTCAACTATTTCTCTAGAGAATAATAGCTCACATATATTGGGGGCTTAATATGTGCCTCTGCATAAGCTGTCCTAAGTGCTTTATATGCATATGTTTATTTAATCCTCACATCTATGAGAGAAGGGCTCCTCTTTGATCCCATTTTACAGATGGGAAAACTGAGTAGGGGAGAAAAAACTGATTTACCCAGAGTCATGCAGCTGGGAAGGTCTGAGCTCAGATCTGAACCCAGGCAGTCTTGTGTCAGAACTCACCTTACTAATTTCTTTTCTTTTCTTTTTTTAACAAAAGAAAGAGGTTTATTGGAATTGCAGTTCCATGTGACTGGGAAGGCCTTACAATCATGGTGGAAGGGAAAAGGCACGTCTCACATGGTGGCAAACAAGAGAAGAAAGCTTGTGCAGGAAAACTCTGCCTTAAAATAACCATCAGATCTCGTGATTCTTACTCACTATCATGAGAACAGCACAAGAACCATCTTCCCCACGATTCAATTACCTCCTACTGGGTCCCTTCCACAACACGTGGGAATTCAAGGTGAGATTTGGATGGGGACACAGCCAAACCATATCATTCTGCCCCGACCCCTCCCAAATCTCATGTCCTCACATTTCAAAACCAATCATGCTTTCCCAACAGTCCCCCAAAGTTTTAACTAATTTCAGCATTAACTTAAAGTCCACACTCCAAAGCCTCATCTAAGACAAGGCAAGTCCCTTCCACCTATGAACCTGTAGAATCAAAAGCAAGTTAGTTACTTTCTAGATACAATGGGGGTAAATGCATCGGGTAGAGACAGCCATTCCATATGGGAAAACTTGGCCAAAACAAAGGGACTACAGGCCCCATGCAAGTCCAAAGTCCAGCAGAGTGGTCAAATTTTAAAGCTCCAAAATGATCTTTGATTCCGTGTTTTGCATCCAGGTCACGCTGATGCAAAAGGCGGGTTCCCATGGTCTCGGGCAGCTCTGCCCTTGTTCTCCTTACTAATTTCCATCCCTGACTCTTCTTTCAGGAGGATTCTGACAGATCACAGCCTGTTCACAACATTTTTTTTTCTCTCCAACCAGTCCACAGGTACATTTCCCATGTATTCTCTTGGGGTTTTAAGGAGATTAATAAATAACATCCCTCTCTTCAGAATCCCAATTCAGAACTGTCTTAGTCTGTCTGGACTGCTATAACAAAATACCATGCATTAAGTAGCTTGCAAACAACAGAAATTTATTTATTGCAGTTTTGGAGGCTGGGAAGTCCAAGAGCAAGGCAGATTTGTTACATGGTGAGGGCCACTTCTAGGTTCATTGATGGCCATTTTGTCACTATGAACTAACATGGTAGAAGGGGCAAGAGATCTCTCTGGCACCTTTTTTATAAGGGCGTGAGTCCCGTTCATGAGGATTCTTCCTCCCTGACCTAATCACTTCCCAAGACCCCCACCTCCTAAAGCAACACACTGGGGGTTGGGATTTGACCTATGGACTTGGGAGGGAGGGACACAAACATTCAGACCATAGCAAGAAGTGACAGAGAGACAGAGAGCATCTGATAGGTGGAGATCAAAATTTGAGCTTCATCCTGATGAATTCCAGGTTAGAGGATGTGGTTACAGTGTCAGTGACCAAGCAGGCCTGCGAATACTTCAACCATACTGCTGAATACTCCCCAGTCTAGACTTTGAGACGCTCCACATGAAAGAAAACTCTGGTCCGCAGAGTTGGCACATTTACCCAGCATTACAGTTTCATCATGGACAGAGACAGAGAGAAACAGAAAAAAGTCGAAGCTCCAGGTTTTAGGTTTCAGTCTTTCAACAGCACCACCCAATTGTGCTCATTTTCAGGGGCTGCTGTAAGAGGTGCCTAATAGGAACAGGAACTTATTCCCTCATAGCTCTGACAACCAGAAGTCCAAAATCAAGGTGTTAGTAGGACCACACTTCCTTGTTCAGCATCTGGTGGCTTCAGCATTCTTGGCTTATGGCTGAGTCACCTCAGTCCCTATCTCTGTGGTCATACTGCTTTCTGGCCTTCTATGTATTTTTTTCCTCTGTATGTGTCTCAAACCTCCCTCTGCCTCTCTCTCTTTTTGAGATGCAGTTTCACTCTTATTGCCCACACTGGAGTGCAATGGCACGATCTCGGCTCACTGCAACCTCTGCCTCCCGGGTTCAAGTGATTCTCTTGCCTCAGCCTCCCGAGTAGCTGGGATTACAGGCATGCGCCACCACGCCTGGCTAATTTTTTTGTATTTTTAGATTAATAAAGAGATGGAATTTCACCATGTTGGTCAGGCTGGTCTTGAACTCCTGACCTCAAGTGATCCGCCCACCTCGGCCTCCAAAAGTGCTAAGATTACAGGCATGAGCCACCTCACCTGGCCTGCCTTTCTTCTGTGAGGGTACTTACAATGGTCTTTAGGGCCCACCTAGATAATCCAAAGTAATCTTCTGTTACAGAATGAATTCTGTCCCTGAAAATTCATATGCTAAGGCCTTGATCACCCCTGACCCACCGTGTGACTGTATTTGGAGATAAGGCATTTTAAAAGATAACTAAGGTTAATGAGGTTGTATGGGTGGGGCCCTACTCTGACAGGACTGGTATCCCTTATAAGAAGAAGAGACAGTAGGGGTGCTCGTGTACAGAGGAATGGTCATGTGAGGACACAGAAAGAATGCGGCCATCTGCAAGTCAAAGAGAGGTCTTCAGAGAAACCAGCCTTGTCAGCACCTTGACCTTGGATGTCCAGCCTAGAACTGTGAGAAAATAAGTTTCTGTTGTTTAAGTCTCACAGTCTGTGGCATTTTGTTACAGAAGTCCTAACAGACCAATGACACCTCTTTATCTCGGAATTCTTAATCACACTGCAAAGACCCCTTTCCCAAATAAGGTAATATTAACACATGCCAACGATTAGGACTTAATAAGTTTGAACTGCTATTATTTAACATACACTGAAAATGATAGACATGAGCCGTCAACTCATTTCTCCTCCTGGGGAGAAGTGGATAAGGGGAGAGACAAGAGGTGAGGGCTATGCTTACTTGCTGATCTAGTCATAGTCCTGGGAATATGAGGAGCAGGCAGTGAACGCTCCCCCGAATGCCTCCCACAAACCATTGGTGTGCCAAAAGTTTTCTGTTTATTCATATCCATTTGGAGAACTCAACCTGATGTCTGACATAGTAAGCACTTAGTAAATAATAGGTGCCCTCCCTGACTAAGCCCATTCCTAAAAATCTGCTGATCCAGCTCATCTTTCTCCAGCGCTCAGACAGGCTCTGCCCACCAAATACCAAACATGGAGCCGAGAAGTCCTAGTATAGCATGATATACGAATCTTGCCACAGAGTCAGAAATCAAGGCGGTGAATGACCCAGGCTAGAATCTACCAACAACAGGATCAGCAACTGCTGAATCAGCAAATAAATATTTTTGAGCCTGATACTTGGCATGGTGCCATTGATAGACATGGTCCCCAGCCTGCAGCAATCAGAAGTCCAAGACAGACAGTACTGATCTGCACAGGCATGGTAAGAACAGGGCAATAGCTGTCGTGTATTAACAAGGGGAGACCCATTACAAGCTTGTGTTTGTAACACCCAAAGCACAGACTGAGTAGAAACTGCCTTTAAGTGAGTTTCTGGGAGGCTTATACATTGCACAAGGAGAGGAGTGAGGCTTTTCCTGGCATAGGACTGAAATCGGGAGTGGGGTCAATTATTATTTCTGCCCCAGCACCTCAGTACCCTTTCTACCACACTGCCTTCCAAAGTAGCCTATACAAGAATGGTGGGACTTCTACAGATTTTGGGAAAGTAAATGAACCATATTTCTGAGCATCTGCTATGAGCAAGGCATCAGGCAAGCTAGAAAACACCAAGCAATACAGACTCGGCAACCAACAAGAATGTGTGGACCCCTACCTAAGTCAGTGTCATTGGTGCAAATAGCTGATCTGCTTGCCATGTGGCCAGAACCAAAAAAACACAGGCATCCAGTCTTATGCATGATGTTCAATTCTTTATCTGTGTTATCTCTACCAACGTCATGAATTAGGTAGTATTATCTCTATCTTAAAGATGAGGCTGGGAAGCCAGGCGCCGTGGCTCACGCCTGTAATCCCAGCACTTTGGGAGGCTGAGGCAGGCGGATTAAGAGGTCAGGAGTTCAAGACCAGCCTGGCCAACATGGCGAAATCCCGTCTCTACTAAAAATACAAAAAAAAAAAAAATTATCTGGGCGTGGTGGCAGGCACCTGTAATCCCAGCTACTTGGAAGGCTAAGGCAGGAGAATTGCTTGAACCTGGGAGGTGGAGGTTGCAGTAAGCCAAGATCATGCCACTGAACTCCAACCTGGGCAACAAGAACAAGACTCCATCTCAAAAAAAAAAAAAATGAGGCTCAGAACGACCATCATGAACAACTGACATTTGTTGAGCTCTTACTGAATGCTAAGCAATTTCAGTGCATCGTGTCAAGTCCCTGTGTGTGCAGTGGTAAAGGGAGCAGACTCAGAGAGCTAGACTGCCTGGTTCAAATCCCAGCTGTACCCCCTTGACAGTGGGGTAACTGTGGGAGAGTTACCCCCATGTGCTTCCGTTGCATTATTGAAAATGGGATAATAATACTGCCTAGTTTGCAGGATTGTTGAAAGGACCAAAGGAGTGAGTACTTGTAAACCACTTACAACAGTACCTATCCCATGGAAGGCACTTGGCAGACACTAGTTATCTCTGGAAAAGGTATTTGTTTTGAATGTTAGAAATTTCTTTATTATTACTTATTCTTATTAAGCACCAGCTTAATACTGCAGAAAATTTCAGATCACCCTTAGTAACCCACTTTCTTTTCCCCCACCTGAATTCTTGATCAAGAGCTTTTCAAGTAAAGACATGTTCTTCTCTCTTCTGTATAAAACTTTATGAAATAAAGGCAAAAGATTGTACATCTTGCTGGAAAATACTGCCCGGGGCTCTGATGACGGTGGCTGCCCGGGCTCCCTTCACCGTCCAGGTCCTGAAAGACTCTTGTTCATGAATTGTCTCTTCACAAAGCAAGTCCACCACTTGCTGGGTTTATCATTCTGAGGGTCAAAAACTTTCTCACCAAGTCTCAGTCCAGTCTGTTGCCTTAGCTGTTATAAACAGCTCTCATCACTTCATCTTCCTGCTTGTTTGGACGTTTGGCATAAATTACATTAAGTGAAAAACGAGTCTCTCCAGGAGTGGGAAAATTAGTGATTCCCAATGTATGGATTTCTTTCTTACCTTGGATTTTGGAATTGCACTTTTGGAGTTTCTTCAAACACTCAGAAATGTAGAGAGTTATATATATCAAGGTCCTAGTAGCTTCATTCTTAATTTCATAGTTTTTGAAGAAGACACTGGACTTGAAGTAATAAATGGCTTCATCCACAATATCTGTATCTTTTGTCTGTCTGGGGGCAGGTCCCTTGAATTGACTTCCGATGGGTAACTGTGCCATGTTTACAGTGAATGGTGTCAGGACCCACGAGAGAAGAATGGTAAGCCGGCATCTTGGCGGCGCCTGGGTTTCAACCCAGAGGAGCAGGATCACCAGAACAGGTATTTTAGGAGAGAGGTAGCTGAGGCTTTGGAGGCTTATTAATGCCAAGGTCACACAGATAATAATAAGAGGAGGGATCCAGGTCACAAAGCTGCTGCCTCTCTCACAGCTAATACACCGGAGAGCCAAACTGCTGACTCCAGCTCCACCACGTCACACAGACATGCCTGGACCAGTGTCCTATCCCACAGACTGTTGGTGGCAGGGCCGGGATTAGAACCTAGGCTAGCTCTAAGTTTCTCTCCTCCAATCCCCCTCTCAAATCCCCTTCTTATCTTGGCCCACTCCGGCTTCCCCCAGATAAGGCCTTCCTGGCACGGTGAGCCCTTGAGGTCCTGGTTCTAACCATGTGAATAACCAACACCCTCGTGACCAAAGCTGCCATCAGAGCCCTCAGAGACCTGCTCTAACTTTCTGCAACTCAGCTTTGATGTTTTAAAATTACCAACCGTTTTGAGAATTATCATATGCAAAACAAGGTACTAAATATTGCTTAATATACAGAGAAATGACAGGTTGTTGTTCTCAAAATTTTATTAGCTAATAGAAGAGATAGGCAGGTACACAAACAACACCGAAGCATAAATAAGGTTGGAAGGGGGATGGGAAGGGGCTGACTGTGGTGGGACAAGCCCACCCCTCCGTGGCCTCTAGTTCTGCTGTGGGATGGTTGGGCTCACAGAGCCTCCAGGTCTAGGGAGTGGGAACCAGGCTGCTTTTCAGTTCCATTCTTGTCCACTGAGGAGCTAGAGCATGCTGGGACCACTAGGGGCCTCCCTCTAAGGCTTCTGAATGGCTTCAAGGACACTGGGGTCACAGAACACCATTTGGCAGATGGCAGAGGCTGCCTCGGGGAGGAAGAAAGGCTGTCTCTGTTGCCAAGCCAGAGATAAAACATTTTCTCTGAGTTAGAGAATGGGAAGCGTGCCCTGATCTGTTTGGAAGCAATAAACTGGCCCAATATTCCTGTACTTCCTCATCATGTGTAGGTCATAACCCCTTTTGAACTGTGGACGAATGCTGCAGAAAAAAGAACCTGGCTCATATAACACATTGCAGAACTCCTGTAGTTTCTCAGCTGCTTTGGGCATCTGAGATTTCCAGTGGGTCATCGATGGATTTCCAGTGGGTCCATAAACGCTAGGTTAAACATCCCTACATGAGGTGGTTCTAAAAATGGCTGCAAATAGAGGAATTTTTAGGGCAATGAAACTATAATGGTAGATACATGTCATTATGCCTTCCCATGGAACCTAAGTGAACCCTTATGTCAACCGTAGACGTTGGGTGATGATGTATCAAGGTCAGTTGATCAATTGTAACAAATGCACCATTCCAGTGGGAGATGTTAATAACAGGGGAGGTTGTGCATGGGTGGGTGCAGGGATTATATGGGAAACCTCTGTACCTCCCTCTCAGTTTTTCTATGCACCTAAACACTGCTCTAAAAAATGAAGTCAGCGTGGCATGGTGGTTCACACCTGTAAATCTCAGCACTTTAGGAGGCTGAGGAGGGAGGATCACTTGAGCTCAGGAGTTTGAGACCAGCCTGGGCAACAAAGTGAGAAAGTGAGACTTCATCTCTGCAAAAAAATGTTAAAACCTTAGCCAGGTGTGGTACTCCACACCTATACTATAGACTCAGCTACTTAGGAGGCTAGGGCAAGAGGATCAGGATCTTTTAAGCTCAGGAGTTTAGGGCTGCAGTGAGCAGTGAATGGTACCACTGTACTTCAGCCTGGGTGACAGGGCAAGACCCTGTCTTTAAAAATAAAAATACACGCACACTTATATATGTATATGTGTAATGAAGTCTGTTTTTTGTGTGTGTGGTTTTTTTTAAATTTATTTTTAGAGATGAGGCCTCACTATTTTTGCCCAGGCTGGTTTCTAACTCGTAGGCTCAAGTGACCCTCCCACCTCAGCCTCCCAAAGTGCTAGAATTACAGGATGAGCCACTGTACCTGGCCAAAGTATATTTTTTAAAGAAAAGTGGTGGCAAATTCAAAGATAAAGTCTATGCTCCTCATCTTGAGTCTGGGCAAGCTTGTGACTGCTTCTACCAATAGACCATGGCTTCCAAAGCTAGTTCCTAAAAATCCATAAAGCTTCTACCAGGTTCACTTAGGCTTGCTTCAGGGATGCTCCCTCTCAGAACTCAGCTCCATGCCACATGGAGAGGCCACATGGAGGCACTGCATAGGCAGTCCCAGCTGAGTCTAGCTTCTATGGGTTGAATTGCATCTCCCCAGAAGTGTTAAAGACCTAATCCCCAGTATCTATGAATGTGACCTTATTTGGAAACAGGAACTTTGCAGATGATCATACACACAGGGAGAACATCATGTGGAAACGAAAGCAGAGATCGGGGCGACTCTTATACAAGCCAAGGAATGCCAAAAGTTGCCAGCCCACGACCAGGAGATAGACAAGAGGCATGAAACAGACTGTTCCTCCCTGCCCTCAAAAGAAATCAACTTTGCCAACATCTTAATCTGAGACTTCCAGGCTCCAGAGCTGTGGACAATAAATTTCTGTTGTTTTAAGCCACCCAGGTTGTAGCACTTCATTATGAAAGCCTTAGGAAGCTAACTCACCATCCTAGGAGTGATTTCTGCCCAGATTCCAGTGCAAGTGAAGATGTTATCTCAGAAGAGGATGCTGCAGAACTCAGACATTTGAGACCCCTGAAGCCATTTAGGTCTTCCCAGCTGAAGCCACATGCATCATATGGCAAAGGCAAGCCGTGGCTACTGTGTCCTGATTGAATTTCTGACCCACAGAATCCACAAACTTAATAAAATGCTGGTTGTTTGAGGCCACTAAGCATAGCATTGTTTGTTACTCAACAATGGTTAACTACAGCACTCCTCAAAATGCTGACCTCTGACCAATCTAAATGATGTCCTCTTCCTTTCTTATCTGCAAAGAGAGATGGCCTGATGAATTATTTAAACTAAATGTCCATAGTAATGGCATCATAGAACCTGAGAATTAGAAGGAAACTCGATACTAAGTTTCTTACCGAGTTTCCTTCTAATTCTCAGGTTCTATGATTTAAGCAAAAACAAATTACCCATAGTCTCAACTTCATTGAAATCAAACAGCTTTCATTTTTCCCTTTCAATCCTTGTGCATACATAATTTGCACATAGTTTATTCAAGATTCATTCAACATAGTTAAAATCAGAGTAGACGTAATTTTGGAATCTGGTTTTTCAACTTGCGATTTATCATAGCATTTCAATGTTGCTATATAGTCTTTATATTACTTTAATTGCAAAAATTTTCAGAAGTGATTGTCTTTTAATTTACTCAGTCATTGTCTTTTTGACCAACATAGAAGTTTTGATGTAAATCTTCTTCAACTGAAATATTTTAATTATTGCTCTAAATTAGGTGTCACTAAACTATGATTTGGGAGCCAAACTACCCACCCTATTTTTCTACTGCCTGTGAACTACTAAGTTTCTTAAGTTTTAAGTGGTCAAAAAGATTTAAAATAATATTTTAACACATTAAAAAATGTGAAATTCAAAATCCAGTGTTTATAAAGTTTTATTGGAACACAGCCATGCCCATTTATTTACATATCGTCTGTGACTGCTTTCACAATATGATGGCAGAGTTGAGTGGCTGCAGCAGGCTGAATGACCCACAGAGACAAGTATCATTACTATCTGGCCCTTTACAGAAAACATTTGTCAACTCCTATCCTTAATTTACATCAAACCACCAGCCAGCCCCCACAATCGCATAAGCCAATTCCTTGAAATCAGTCTCTTTGTATATGTGATCTCCTGGTTCTGTTTCTCTGGAGAACCCTGACCGACACGGCATCTAACATGCTTTTGTAGAATTAATAAAGCTGCAGTGAAGGAGAAAGATCCAGAAAGTTCAGGAGTGCCGCTGGGCTGTGTGGGCTTCCCTTAGATGAGCCTAGCACACTATACACACGAGTGTGAGTGTGGAGTCTGATTCAGTTTGATCACAAGGAAGGGAGATCCACTCAGACTAGGCAGAGTTGAAGATTTGTTGGAAGGATACAGAGATGCTCCCAGAATCCAAGGGCAGGAAGCAGAGCAGGGTCTCAGACATCACCAAGCAGTTTCTCTTTCATATCTCTGGTTCTGAAACTATAGAGACCCTCTCTCTTTCCACAAATCTCTTGTTCTCTCCAATGGAAGGCGAAGTTTTTCTGCCCACCCACAGACCAACATGGCCTCGGGACTCTGTGGTGTCACAGCTCTCTTGATCTTCATTTCTCAGTCCTCCAATTATAAACTCCCAGGACTGAGATCTGATTGCCAGGAGTCCATCATCCACCGCTGGTCCACAGCTACGAGCAGCCAAGGGTCACGTGACACAAACATGACCACCTTCCCCACCACCACTAGCTAAGTAGAGGATGAGGAAGAGTGCCCATTTCACAAGAAAAGTGCTCCAAAATATGTCTACTGCAGACCTGATACCACCCCGTCTTAGTCAGTTAAGACTGCCATAGCAAATACCACAGATGGGGTGGCTTAAACAGAAATTTCTTTCTCATCATTCTGGAGGCTGGAAGTCCAAGATCAAGGAGTCAGAAGGGTCACGTTCTCCTGAGGCCTCTCTCCTTGGCTTGCAGACATCCATCTTCTTGCTGTGTCCTCACATGGCCTTTCTTCTGTGCATGTACATCCCTGGGGTCTCTTCCTCTCCTTATAAGGACACCGGACATCCTGGATTAGGGCCTCACCCTAATGGCCTCATTTAATCTTCATGACTTCTTTAAAAGCCTTCTTTCCAAATATAGCCACACATCAAGGTACGGGGAGTCCGGGCTTCCATACATGAATTTTGGGGGGCACCTATGATGATGAGTTTGATGTGCCACCTGGGCTAGGATGCAGTACTCAGTTATTTAAGCACCTTTGATGGCACGCCCCTTCTGACAGGGGGACCTCAGTAATTTACTTTTTTAAAAAAGTGGGAACGAATATTGCCTCATACAATTTATGTGCACACTGGAAAAGAGAATGAGTGTAGAACATAAATGATAGCCTTTATGATTATTATTATTTCTCCCCAACGGGCAGGCAGGGCACCCGCTTCCTGTGCTTCTGACCCACTCTTGCTTTGTGTCAGATGGCTTTGCTCTTGTCCTCTTCTGACTTGGGTTAATCATGGCATATTCACACCTTACATGGGATAAGTAGGGTATTTTAAACATCAATTTTATTATCCAGTTATGTTAATGGTCCGTGAAATAACATGTGAAGAGCCCATTAAACATTGTGAAAGAGTTTCCATTTCATAAAAATGAGGCAATAATAAGAGAGGCCAATGTAATTCATTGCTGAGCGGGGGAGAGGCTGGCTTTCATCTTCAGATGCCCTTCTAAGAGAAACAACTTTCATAACTTAGAAATCAGCGTTTCAAAAGAATTTGGGGAATGGCTGACCCTTCTAGGCATTCACCAGCAGCGTATTTCTGACCAAGAAATAATTAAAAGTATATGGAAAGAAACACAGGAATGACATTTAATAGCTTGGAGCTGAGATAAATTTTTATCTAAAACGTTAATTTTTTTTCTTTCAACACCTCTCTCCTACTCTCTGAGTCCTGCTTCATTGCACAACCACAGTCTGTCAGTCCTGTGAATAACCTGCTTAGAAAAGGCTGAAAGGTAATTGCATCAACAGCCTCCACCTAGATCCTCCTCCTGTTCTGAGTCCAGTACCAGCCCTGCCCCAAGCTCTCGGGAACCTCGGGAACAATGGATTCTAATCCATGCCTAGCCATGAATCTCTTACGGCTATCTCTTCATTTCTTCAGACTATTTTATGTCATAGATTTATAGATTTCCTGGAATACTTTCCACACTCAGCTTCTGAGACATCGCAGTCTCCTGGATTTCCTTGTATTTCCTGGACTAATACTTCTCGTAAGGAGACCTCAGGAGTGGGGTCTGGACTTCTCTTCTTCTTTTTTTATAACCATCCCTTGCATCCAGTCTCACAGCTGTAAATGCCATCTATAAGCTGACACTTCCTAGATCTAGCTCTCGCCTGGACTCTAGACTGATATGTCAGCTGCCCACTGAAGTGCCAAACAGGCATCTGAAATCTAACTTTCCCAAAATCAAACTCCTGATCTTCCCCCAAAACCTGCTGCATCTACACTATTTCCCATCTTAATATCAACCGCATCCTTGCAGTTGCTCAAGCCAAGAGTTCTTCCCTTCATTCATTTTTCTTTTCATTCCTATCTCCTAATCCGACAGCAAATCCTGTCAACTCTGTCTTCAACATGTACCTTCAGACTGGCCACTTTTTCCCATCTTCACTGCTGGCATCTTGGTCCAAGCTACCATTATTTCTTATCTAGACTATTTTTTTTTTAAATAGAGATGGGTCTTGTTATGCCGTGTAGGCTTGGGTGCAGGGGCTATTCAAAGATATGATCGTGGTGCACTATAGCCTCAAAGTCCTGGGCTTGAGCAGCCTTCCTGCCTCAGGCTTCATCTTGAGTATTCCTCTGCCTTTGTTCCATCTTAGACTATTCTCTACACAGTAGTCAAAGAGCTCCTTTAGATCGTAATAGGACCTTGCTTCTCTTATCAACCTATCAATGGCAGCCATTTCTCGTACAGCAAAAGCCAGAATCTGCCCAGTGACCTCCAGGCCCTGCAGGATTCGGCCTCCCTGCCATCCATTCTCACTTCATCTCCTCCTGTCCCCTCCGTCACTCACTCTAGTCACACTCACCTTTTTGCTATTCTTCCACCCATGCCAGCCATGCCCCGCTCTTATATCTTTACTGTCTTATCAACCTGGGAGACATTTTCCCCGGGGGGCCACATGGCTGGTTTCCTTACCTCCTTTTAAGGCCTTGATGAAATGTCACCTTCTTTGCATGGCTTTCTCAGGCCATGCTATTTAAAATGACAGCCAGTTTCCCAGTCTGTACCAGTATTTCCTGTCCGCCTTCCCTGCTGCATTTTCTCTACGGCCTTGATTGTCATTCGACACGCTAGATGTTTTCTTACATGTTCTGTTTATCTCTGTCTCAACACTGGAACCCCAGGAGGGCAGGGCTTTTTCTATTTTGCTCACTTCTGCATCTCTAGCACCCAAAACAATTTAACCTGTTGTATGAATATACAAATGATTGTTCCTGCTGGAAAATTTTTAAACCACCTCACATTACAGTGGAGAAAACTGAGGCAAAGCCAATGACAGTTTGCCAGATATCACATAATTTGTTAATGGTAGAATTGAGAGAAGAGCCCAGTTTTCCTGACTCAGAGTCCAGCCTTCCATCAAGTAAAACATCCTCTATCTTCTGGCCAAATGGATTACAACTTTGTGGAACATAAAACATGGTTTCAAATTTCTCTCTAATCATGATACTCAGCATAGTTCAAAGTAATTATAGATGATATTTAAAATATTAATTTCGGCCAGGCACAGTGGCTCACACCAGTAATCCCAGCACTTTGGGAGGTCAAGGCAGGCGGATCACCTGAGGTCAGAAGTTCAAGACCAGCATGGCCAACATGGTGAAACCCTGCCTCTATGAAAAATACAAAGGTATCTGAGTCATGGCACCAAAAAAGAAAAAAAAAATACAAAAATTAGCCAGGTGTGGTGGCCCATGCCTGTAATCCCAGCTACTCAGGAGGCTGAGGCAGGAGAATCACTTGAACCCAGGAGGTAGAGGTTACAGTGAGCTGAGATTGCGCCACTGCACTCCAGCCTGGGCAACAAAGCAAGACTCAAAAAATAATAATAATTAATTAATTTCAGGGACACTGAACCAGTGACAAATCCAAATAGTTAAGAGTATTATAAAATAACTTGTGTTTCCTTAACTTTTATTTTGGGTTCGGGGATTGTACAGATTGGTTTCATAGGTAAATTGCATGTTGTAGGAGTTCCCAGGTAATAAGCATAGCAACTGATAAGTAGTTTTTCAATCCTCACCCTCATCCTATCTTCCACCCTCAAGTAGGCCCTGGTGTCTATTGTTCTCTTCTTGGTGACCACATGTACTTAATGTTTAACTACCACTAATAGGTGAAAACATGCAGAATTTGATTTTCTCTCCCTGCGTAAGTTTGCTTCAGATAATGGCCTCCAGCTGCATCCATGTTACTGCAAAGGACACGATCTCATTCTTTTTTTATGGCTACGTAGTATTCCTTGGTGTATATGTACCACATTTTTCTTTATCCAGTCTACCATTGATGGGAATTTAGGTTGATTCCATGTCTTTGCTACTGTGAATAGTACTGCAATGAGCATACACAGAATGTGTATTTAAGGTAGTATGATTTATATTCCTTTGGGTATGCTCTGGGTCAAATGATAGTTCTCTTTTAAGTTCCTTGAGAAATCACCAAACTTCTTTCCACAATGGCTAAACTAATTTATATTCCCACCTAAACTAATTTACATTCCCACCAGCAATGCATAAGCATTCCTAAAGGTACTTTTTCCCACTGAGTTTTAGAGTACAAGTGACTGATTTCTGAGTCAGCTTCTAACAGAGGAGATGACAGTAATACCAATGATAGCCACCATAAGAGTGTCCACCAAATGCCAGGTCCTTTGTGTATACTACCACGTTTAACGTTTACAACAACCTCTAAGGAAGCTATTACTGTTATTCCCATTTTACAGATAAATAAATTGAGGCACAGAGGGGTTCAGTAACATGTCCAACTCCACATAATAAAAAGCAGAGATGGGGTTCAAGGCCATATTTGTCTGACTTGAAGCCCATGTTCTGAACCACTGCCCTGTACTGCTTCCCATACATATGTCCAAATGGACAAAAACTTTCAAAGGCCATTCAGCAAGGAGTACTTGATTCCAGGTTTTCCCTGACAGCCTAAAACATGTTATTTCATTTTCGGTACAGAGCACATGGGAAACTACCATTGCTCCCTGGGAAGGAGCTCTTCTGGTAATCCCTGTGCTATCTGGGAAATGCTGACTGCAAAGCAAAACCTCTCACCACTAGCTTAAACAATTAAATACTAGGAAATCCACATGAAATAGTGAGACAAGCATAGAACTCTTCACCGTTCATGGAGGAGTGCATAGACACAGGTTGGGAGAGGGTTCGCGGGAAGTGAACGAACTACCATTCATTAAGGTGTCGATGGTTGTGCTAGGCATTTAACAGGTATTATTTTGTTTATTCCTTATAACAACCTTTTGAAGTGACTATCACTGCAGTTCTCTCTTTCTACATATGAGAAAATAGAGGTTGAAAGATGTATCTTGGCCGGGTGCAGTGGCTCACGACTGTAATCCCAGCACTTTGGGAGGATGAGGTGGGCAGATCACCTGAGGTCAGAAGTTCAAGACCAGCCTGGTCAACATGGTGAAATCCCGTCTCTACTAAAAATACAAAAATTAGCTGGGCATGGCAGTGCACACCTGTAATCCCAGCCACTCAGGAGATTTCATTCCTGAGAATCACTTGAACCTGGGAGCCCAAGGTTGCAATGAGCTGAGATCACGCTACTGCACTCCAGCCTGAGTGACAGAGCAAGACTCCATCTCAAAAAAAAAAGAAAGAAAAAGAAAGAAAGAAAGAAAGAAAGAAATCTTGAACAAGGTCATACAGCTGTTAGAAGAGGAAGGCTTTGAACACAGATGAACATGATTTCAAAGCCAGCAGACATTCCCTTATCTCTGCTGAGCAAGCCAACTTTCTGAGCCTCAGTTTCCTTGTACAGCAGGAGAAGGTTATGTCAGAGGTTCTCAAAGCTTTAACATTCTATTGCTCTAGTTTTCACCCAGCACGCACAAAGATCTTTATAGACGTTTAGGTCGATGGAGAAATGAAAGTCATTGCCATTTCCCAACAGGGAAGACAGGCATGACAATGAGTAATTGGTTTAGTCTAATTGTGATATACACACTGATAAAAGCATGTATGAAACACAAGAGGCTGGAGTGATTCACATTCTCTTGGTGGGTAACACTAACCCTGCCAGACCTTTCGGTTCACAGAACAAGCGAAGTCACACAAACAGAGAGAGGGCCCAACTGCCATCTCTGTTCATCTGCCAAGCCAGCGGCAACCGCTCCCATCTGCCTGTCATAGTGCCCTCTCCTTTCTCCCAGCTGCCAAGGAGCAGATGTCTACAGAAATAGGTCATGGGATTGGAGCATTTCAAAGGTGAGAGGAAGGAGGAATAAGAACATATTATAAAATACCATTAATGATGCCCAAGTGCGGTGTACTTGAGGCAGGTTGCTGGTGAAGGGAAGGTGCCCAGGGCTGGACCCAAGGGTATAGAAAGTGTATTGGCAAGAGAGCAGTAATGGGCAACCATACGCACCTCCCATGTAAGCCTTGAGATAGGTGGATGTCAGAGCCAGGGAGCTTAGTGAAGCCAGGAGCAGGAGATGGGAAAATTGGCAAAGCAAAATAAGATAGCAGCCATGATACTGAACTTGTAGCAAAACATCCTTATATGAAGATCCTAGAGACTGTGCTAAGTTGAGGTGATGTCTGAAAGAATCAATGCTGAGCATCTGTGGGACAACTGGGGATGCAAATGTTGGCAAACACACCCTTTTCTCATACCCTTTGGGATGCTTACAGCATGTGGTGCCAACAGTTGGGTCTGTATTGGAAGTTCCGTCAACATTTGAGCAGTGGAAGAACGACAACGAGGCGTCAGTTCTCCAGGCTTACCTATCCAGAGGGCCATTTGTATTCTTATCTTGGAATAGACAATGGTGTTTGGAGTTCTGTTGGCTGCCAGGACATTGTCCAGTGAGACTTAAAGAAAGCGAAGCATTTTGTTCCTGAAAGGTGTGTCCCTGGTACGTGTTTTCAGAGAAGGACACCTCTGAGTGAGTCTCTCCGTCCCATGGTATAGGCAGAAGTCTGCTATAAGGAACACGTGCATTCAGTGGAAAGAGACAAAAATCTGTTAGATTTTAAAAATAGATTTGATTGTGTGACTCACATTTAAGTTCACTCCATCACAATTTGGGTGACTTCTGTGTGTCTTGGTATCAGCAGGAAGTAGAAACAAATAATGCAAAAAATACCTTAAGGATTAAAGAAGAAAGCCTGAGCCAGCAGGGCAGAGGAACTTATAGAAGCCAGATGACCAGAACACACAAAGAAGGCACCCCAGTTGGCCTGCAGCCCGGCGTTCTCCCAGGGAGACCCGGTACAGCTTCACCTCTGTGGCTGGCAGGCCCTTCCAAGAGACCTGGCCTCTGTCCTTGAGCTCAGGAATGAAACTCTCCTTCTCAAGAAGGCCCAGATGGCTCTCCTTTAAAGCTGGAACTGTTACCGGAGGAGTAAAACTTCAACCACATGGCCTGGTTCTCACACTGGGAGTTGAACTCAGGTTGCTTGGGTGAAAGCCAGGAATCCTAACCACTAGACCATGTGGGCTCTTGGTCTTGCTAGTCCCAAAGAATGGGGAAAGGGGCTCCAGAGGCATGGTGAGTTTGCCATTTGAATAAAATTGTGGACCAAAAGAGTTTTGCGGAAGAGTGATTTATTAGACAGAAAGAGAGCGGGGGGAGAGAGGGGAGGGGAGGGGAGGGGAGGGGAGGGGGAGAGAGAGAGAGAGAGAGAGAGAGAGAGAAGGGAGGGGGAGAGAGAGAGAGAGAGAGAGAGAGAGAGAGAGAGAGAGAGAGAGAGAGAGAGAACAGCTCCCATTCTGTTGTGGGAGGGGAACCCAGAGAGGGAAATCCATTTAGGTAGGAGGAGCTGAAGTTGTAACCCTTGAGTTATTCCCTCCCATTCATGTTCTTGTCCAATGAGACGAGTGCTTTCAAACTTCCTCTGGAGTGATTGGTCTTTGACTCCGATACCAGATTGGCTACTTATTCTACAGTTCTGAGTTACAGAGCCCTTCCAGAGCTTTTAGTGGGAATTTGGGACAAAAGAGCCCTACCTGGCTTTCCCAACCTTCCTGCGTGCAGGAAAACCAGACAAAGAATGTTACATCTGAAACCACTCTAGTCTCTGGATGGAGGCGTGGAGGAGGTGGTCAAAGGAAACCCCTGTATTCGAAACCCCTCCCCTAGCAGATCCGGGAACAGAAGCTTCTTTAACGCAGTCCCTCAGAACAACCCAGGAATATGTGAACAACTCTTTTTCAATCTACAACCCCAGGTCACAAATGCCCAACCTTCCATCTTGGTGTTACCGACATGTCCCCATTGAAAGAGTCAAGATTCATCACTGGTCTACGTTGGGTCAGCCCATTTCATAACAGAACTATATTTGCTTGCTAATGCTTCCATAACCAAGTACTGCATACTGAGTGGCTTAAATCACAGAACTTTATTCTCTCACAGTTCTGGAGGCTGGAAGTCTAAGCTCTAGGTGTTATCAGGACTTTGTCCCCTCTGAAGGTGCCAGAACAGGACTGAATTTGTTCCAGACCTCTCTGAGCTCCAAGTAGTTCCTCTGGGTGTCTCAGCATTACTCCAATCTTCACGTGGTGTGCCAATTTGTATGTGTTTGTGTTCAAATTTCCCCTTTCTATAAGGACACCAGTTATGTTGGATTAGGGCCCATCCCACTCCTCCAGTAGGACCTCATCCTAACTTATCCAGTGACATCGGCAATGACCCTTTTCCAAATAAGGTTGCAGTCTGCACTACTGGGGGTTAGTCAGCTTTGGTTGAAAATTCAACATATGAGTTTGGGGTGGGGTGGATAAATTTAACCCACAACAAGAACATTGAATTTATTTCCTGGTTTGAGAAATTATTTAAAATTCTTAAGATAAACCCACCACGCCTGTGGTCCCAGCTACTCGGGAGGCTGAGGCGGAAGAATTGCTTGAACCCAGGAGGCGGAGGTTGTAGTGAGCCGAGATTGAGCCACTGCACTCCAGCCTCGTGACAGAGCAAGACTCTGTCTCAAAAAAAAAAAAAAAAAAAAAAAGAGAAACCCACCACCATGAAAAAATTGGGTTCTGTTTTACAGAGAATAAATGTGGCATAAGATCTTAGCAATAAGAAAGTTACAAGAAAGTCACAGACTCTAGGGTATCAGTAAGAGTACAACTCAATCCCTCCTCCTTCCACCCCTGGGTAAAGGTAACGAACGTCATCAGTGTCTTTAACAAAAAGGGAGGGTTAAACTGCACATTTTGAAATAGGGGCTAAGTGTAAGAGTTAGCAAACCGTGGCCTGTGGGCTGGATCTAGCCCTCCATCTGTTTTTGTAAATAAAGTTTTATTGGAACACAGCCTCACCCATTTGTTTACATATTGTTTGTGGCTGCTTCTGCACAACAGCAGCAGAGCTGAGATGTTTCAATAGACCACGTGGCCCACAAGGCTAAAGCATTTACTATCCAGCCCTTTATAGAAAAACCTTACCAACATCTGGACTAGCACAAGGCAATGCTCAGAAAAACAACAGTCCTAGAGAAAAAGGAAATTCGAAGGCGGTAACACAGCCTGACTATTAGGGAGGATCTGAGGCCTGAGGACTGGCAGGAAAGGTTGGATAGATGTCGTCATGAGGATTGTCCTGCCTCCCTCAAATAGGCACAGGAGCAAGCTCTTCAAAAGCTAATTCTTGGGGAACAAGTATCCAAGGTCAGCAGAAACTAGGTTCACTCTCTTTCCAGCCATGGAAGGTATAGCAATAGTCTATTGTTCCCCAAGGCAAGGCAATTCTCTGCTACTTACGAAATCCTTTTGCCTATGGATAGATTCCCTCTTTCCAGCCGTAGAAGGTATAGCAATAGTCTGTTGTTCCCCAAGGCAAGGGAATTCTCTGCTAGTTACAAAATCCTTTTGCCTGCGGGATCTCATGTCTAATCAACTCGCCTAATCAAGATTTGGAAAGAGGAGCCTAGCCCTTTGAGCCCCATATCTTCCTGAAAGTTCTGAGTCCCACACACTCCAGGGCATCATTCTGAGCCCCTGCGGTGGTGCATTCGGGCCGCTCTCAGAGGTGCTTTCCCCAGACCTTTGGGAAACAAGAAAATAAAGTGGGGCTTTCATCACATTATTTTATTCCATTCGCAACGCTATCCTTTATTCTGAAGCATGCCTTCCACCTTCAGAGTTCGAGCATGCCGCATCTCCCATGAAATGGTGGTGAAAGTGGTGAACTGCAGGTTCTTTATTTTCTCTTATCCTCATTGGATCAAATTAAAAACTCGCCAGCCCAACTTTTTGTTTTTCCTTCTGAAAATGTATAAGCCCTAAATATTCAAACATCTGGGAAGCATGACTCTGGGCAGGGCCTATGCGCACAGCCTTTCCTGTGTGGGGCACTAGCGGTGAGAATGGAAGCCTCAGGTGACTTTTCTCTAGCGAATGCGCTGCTCCAGAATAGCTGGAAATTCCCTTTCCCTTCTGTGTGGTCGCCCCCTTTGCCTGTAAGTCACAGACACCCAACTGGAGTTAGCTGATGCAAAAGGAAAATTGCTCAGACAATCAAACTGCTGCAGAGACAGAGAGTAGGCTCTGGGCCCCCATGAACCCGGCTCTCCAGGCCCCCAGGATCTCTGTGTCCATTTACTGTCTCCTGTTCTTTCTCTCCTCCATCATCATCTTCTCCCGAAGCAGAGGCACAGCCGTTAGCAGCAGCCCCAGGCTTACCTCCCTGCAGCTCCCTTAAGGGAGAGAAAAACTGGTGGGTTCTAGTCTGCTTTGGTTGAAAAATCCCAGAGAGAGGCATTGTTTGGCCTGGCTTGAATGATATACCTGTTCCTAAACCAAAGGAACTACCTGGACTGATAGTCTGATGGTGGCCCAGATAGTCTGATGCCCCTGCCCTCCCCCAGGGTCTCTATGTCTTCTTCTCAGTGAGGTCTCCCCTGGCCACCCCACATAAATTATACCCCTCAACCCCCAAGAAATCTCTATCTCTCCTTATCCTACTCTATTTTTTCCCATAGCGTTTATCATCTTCTAACATACTAATTTGCTAGGAGTACTGTGTAGCTCCTCCCACTATAATATAAGCTCCAGGAGGCAAGGATTGTGGTCTGTTTTTCTTATTAATGTACCCTAGTGTCCGCCGGACATGGTGGCTCATGCCTGTAATCCCAGCACTTCAGGAGACTGCGGCGGGTAGATCACTTGAGGTCAGGAGTTCAAGACCAGCCTGATCAAGATGGTGAAATACCATCTCTACTAAAAATACAAAAATTAGTGGGTATGGTGGCACACGCCTGTAATCCCAGCTACTCAGGAGGCTGAGGCACGAGAATCACTTGAACCCAGGAGGCAGAGGTTGCAGTGAGCTGAGATGGTGCCACTGTACTTCAGCCTGGGCAACAGAGCAAGACTCAGTCTCAAAAAACAACACACACACAGACACACACAGACACACAGACACACAGACACACACACACACACACACACACACTCACACCCTCGTGTCTACAACAGTGCCTGGTACACAGCGGCTTAATAAATATTTGCAGTGGAATGAAAAAATGAACAGTCTTGATCAGTCTCTCCTCACTAGAATGTAATTTTCCCATTAGAGCAGGGATTTTGATTTTTTTTTTCTTTTTGTTGAGACAGGGTCTCACTCTGTCACTCAGGCTGGAGTGCAGTGGTGCAATCACAGCTCACTGTAGCCTCAACCTCCCAGGCTCAAGCAGTCCTCCCACCTCAGCCGCCCAAGTAGATGAGACTATAGGCACAAGCCATCAGGCCTGGCTAATTTTTTGTATTTTTTTGTAGAGATGAGGTTTGCCCAGACTGGTCTCAAATTCCTGGGCTCAAGCTATCCACCCACCTTGGCCTCCCAAAGTGCTGGGATTACAGACGTGAGCCACCATGCCGGCCAGGATTCTGATTTTTGTTTTATTTCTAGGCAACACATACATCCTAGTGCCTAGAATAGTGCCTCGCCTAGCACCCAGAGAACCCTCAATGAATATTTATTGACTTTGGTGAATGAATGATTCCCCGCAGCTGTGGAGATGGCCCAATCATATCATTTTATCTCCATGGCTATAGTAATTCATTGATACCCTTCTCGGAAGTAGAGCTCTGCTATGGTTAGTAAATATCCACTGCATTTTCCTAACTTGGAGTGAACGTGGGCCCGAATGTAAAGTTTCAATACTGTATAAGGTTAGAGCTTGGCACAAAGCAAGAAAACACGGCTGCCCATATGAATTCCAGTAAAGGGAGGATGAGTACAATTGAGCCAGAGTTGACAGGTACACTTGACATAAAATGCCAGGCTTTAAAGCCAAACTCTAATTTTATGGGTACTGCTTTTAGCTTGCCAGGATCCTTCTGCACTTTTCTTAACCTTTCATTTCTAGAAAAATGCAGGTTTCAATTGATAAGCAAATGTTAAGTGGTATACTTCTCTGGGTATACACTAGCCTTCATACCTTCTGTCATAGACATTACAATTTTGTTCAATTTTTAAAAATCTCCATATGCAAACCTTCTATTAAACCAAACCTTTGATCTCCCTATACTCTGAATGCCTCCATATGACTTGTTACCATGGAGATGTTCACATACACCTCATTTAATTATGTAAACAGCATTCAGCTCTGTCCATCTTAATCTCATCAATACACAGTTTCATTTTTCCCCTTTTCTGCTGTAAGTTTTTATCTTGCTTTAGGTGAATTTAGAGTGCCATGCTTAAGGACTCAGGTTTTTCAAGTAAACAAAGAAATTAAATTTCTCTTGATGAAGTTACCAGTCTCCTCCAGTCCAATATTCAATTAATTCAGATGTAGAATAGACCACCTTTAACAGGTTGGAACCTGTATTCACAAGGAGATCAGAGTTTCAATTTCAGTTTAATTATCTGAAACTTAAGAATGGCTTATTAGAGTTAAGATGACAAAAATATATATATATTTACAAATAAGAGGTATTCCCTGGGGACAGAATCACAAGAATATTAGATGGCTTTCATAGCAGCTCTTAAATATAACCAAACAACCCAAACTGTTTAGTGTTCTAATTTATTTTTGAGTAAGGTTGCAAGATAAAATATAATATTGAGGATATATTCTACTATAAAATTATTTGCAGTTTATCTGAAATTTAAATTTAACTGAGCATCTCATATTTTTATTTTCAAAACCTGGCAACCTTATTTATTTATTTATTTAGAGACAGATCTCGCTCTGTCACCAGCATGATCTTGGCTCACTGCAACGTCTGCCTCCTGGGTTCAAGCAATTCTCCTGCCTCAGCCTCTGGAGTAGCTAGGACTATAGGTGTACACCACCATATCCAGCTGATTTTTGCATTTTTAGTAGAGATGGGGTTTCAACAGGTTGGCAAGGATGATCTCTTGACCTCATGATCCGCCCACCTTGGCCTCCCAAAATGCTGAGATTACAGGTGTAAGCCACTGTGCCCAGCCCAGCAACCCTATTTTATGAGACACAATTGACTACCAAATACTTCATAAACCATTCAACATTTTCCTAGTTACCAGGAAACACCTAGGAGTCTGTATCAGGAGAAAAAGGAGCAATGCCAGCCAGAAACCAATGGGTCTGCTGAGGCTTGAAAAGGCCCAGCTCAGATCTTGGAAGCTGGTTCCTCAGCACAATTCAGGACTCCTAAAACTTGGCATAGCCACTGAAGACCCTATATCCAGTTTCATGCAGCATAAAGTGGAGAAAATAGTCGCAACCTCAAACCTAGCAGTCTTAAGGCCTCGTGGCTAAGCTGTCTTTTAATAACATGGAAATGTCTTCTGATGCGTATTGTCACTCTTCTAATCTTAGTGATATAAATAGGAGACAGGGAAATACTGGGTAGAAGAGGGCAATTCTCTGGCAAAGGCCCCACCCTCAAGCCTGGATACCCTTGGCCCTAACTGAGGACAGGCGTGCCTGTTTTTGTGCCCAAAAGCTGCCTTTTGGCCCACCACATACCCTATCCTGTATCTATATAAACCCCAGACCACAGGCTCCAGAAACAGAGAAGGAGATGAGCAAATGAACAGAAGAGCAGAAGAGCACAGCACAGAGAAGAAAAGATGTGTGTGAAGGCCAAGAGGAGTTTGGCTGGGACTGGTTGGAGAGGAGATCAGCTGCTGGATGGCCAAACTCCAGGGGAAGATCATCTTCCCACTCCATCCTCCTTCCAGCTCCCCATCTATCCCACTGAGAGCCACCTCCGTCACTCAATAAAACCCCTGCATTCAGGCCAGGCATGGTGGCTCACACCTGTAATCCCAGCACTTTGGGAGGCCAAGGTGGGCGGATCACAAGGTCAGGAGATTGAGACGATCCTGGCCAACATGGCAAAACCCCATCTCTACTAAAAATACAAACATTAGCTGGTCCTGGTGGCAGATGCCTGTAGTCCCAGCTACTTGGGTGGCTGAGGCAGGAGAATCGCTTGAACCAGGGAGTTAGCGGTTGCAGTGAGCTGAGTGCCACTGTACTCCAGCCTGGGAAACAGAGCAAGACTCTGTCTCAAAAAAACAAAAACAAAAACAAAAAACCCTGCATTCATCCTTCAAGTCCATGTGTGACACGATTCTTCTGGAACACTGAACAAGAGCTCGGGATACAGAAAGCTGTCACACTGGCCCTGTACCCTTGCAAAAAGGCAGAGGGTCCACTGAGCCAGTTAAGCTGTCTGTGGACAGCAAGGTTAAAGGAGCATACTGTAACACATACCCATTTGGGCTTTGAGAGTCACAGACTCCCACCCCTGGATGCTGCCATGGGGTGGGGCGAAGCACCCTGGCTCCTGCATCTGCCCATCTGCATGTTCTTCCTCCTGTAAGGGGTTTGAGCAGGAGCAGCAGTATAACAGATGAGCCACACCCCTGTCACACGCCCTGCAAGGAAAGTCAGGGAACGCTCCTATTTTATTGGCAAGATAAATCACGCAAAATTCTTTTAGGTTCCTGACTCTCTTTGGCTTTGGAGTCAAGAGTTCAGAATTGTAGCTCTTACTCTGTAACTTCGTGAGTGGGCTTAGATATGATTCTGAACCTTTTTGGCCCTAGTTGAGCCTCCCTTTCCAGTCTTTATCCATAAAATGGGAATAACACTGGTTCTATCAAACTTGTGTTGCTATGAGACTGTATATGAAGGTTGTATGACTGTTATGTGCAAACATTATATGAACACGACATGGTATTGTTGTTATTGACTGCTGTGATTTCCGTGGGTCGTTCAGTCCTGTGTGTGACAAGGAAGATCACAGTGGGCAGGGCAGGGGCAAGCTGTTTATCAGAACAGAAAAGCCTCCTGAGTTTAACATTCAAATCTTCCTAACAAGAGCCTGGGGCCTACAGGTCTTCGGGCTGACAAGGCAGAGCACAATATCACAGAAGCAACAACCCATGGCCATCTCAAAGCGCTGTCAGAGTTCGCTCTACAATGACCCTTTGAGATGGCCACGGGACTGACAGCTGCCATCCTCCCTGGAAAAGCTATGAAGTCAGCAAATTGCACTGAACACAGGGCATGTAGAAGTAATTACAGCCACTGCAGTGAAACCAGGTCACTCTTCAAACCACTGATCAAATCAGTGGTTCCCATTCTGAGGCCAGGAAACAGTATATTACGGAAGAAAAAAAACAGGAAAATTATCTTGATTCATAGCACTTAGGAGGAGGGGACAAGAAAGAGACATATTCTTGCTTCAGAGTTTTCATATAATAAATGTTCTGTCTGTATAAAGAACCTGAGGGAAGGCCAAGAAAGATAAGGTGTTCCCAGCTGATACTTGAATGCAGAGGTCTCTGTGACCTTTCTTTATTATTTGGGGTTAGAGTGCTGGTGAGGCTGCTGGCTGAGTTCTGAACTTGGCAAAGAGGTTTAAGGAACAGCTCCACCAGCCCTTCAGAACTTACCCAGCCCTCTGCGTCCATGTTACTCGCCTTCAGTGTGGCTTCCATGTTGTTCTTTCTTTATTCATCTTTACTCATAATGGTAAGCTGGAGAAAGTATACATTTATACATCTGCACTCATTGTGTGAAATCTTATGTTTCTTATTCTTCATTTAAAACTATGCCCATCAATGATAGACTGGATAAAGAAAATGTGGCACATATACACCATGGAATACTATGCAGCCATGAAAAAGGATGAGTTCATGTCCTTTGCAGGGACATGGATGAAGCTGGAAACCATCATTCTCAGCAAACTGACACAAGAACAGAAAACCAGACACCGCATGTTCTCACTCATAAGTGGGAGTTGAACAATGAGAACACATGGACACAGGGAGGGGAACGTCACACACAGGGGCCTGTTGGGGGATGGGGGGCTAGGGGAGGGATAGCAGGGGGTAGGGGGATTGGGGTGGGATAGCATTAGGAGAAATACCTAATGTCGATGACAGGGTGATGGATGCAGCAAACCACCATGGCACATGTATACTTATGTAACAAACCTGCACATTCTGCACATGGACCCTAGAACTTAAAGTATAATAAATAAACTTAAAAACAAACAAACAAAATCTAAGAAATAACATTTATAGCTCCCCTTCAAAAAAATTATTCTTAAGAAAATCGGGTTGATTTTATGTCTGTATGGTCCTTACCTGTTTTCATTTTCCTTTGGGGGTCTGAAGGCCTCAGTAAAATAATCCCGTCTTTTTCATGCTATTATGAAACAGTATATATTTCATAATTGAAATCTTCCCATTTCTCTTTCAATAACAATTATTTTTTAAATTCTGCTTTGGGAATCACTAACAATTTAGAAAATAGTCTTTTCTGTGAAATTGTCTTTTTATTTCTACATATACCTGTAAAATATATATGGAATATGTAGACTACAGATACATATTTTTTGAAAATGAATATTAACTTCAATTCCTGATCATTTGTCTAATGAGCTATGTGTTCTTTTTAAAAAAAAAAAAAAACTTATTTTTTCTTGTGGTAAAACACTTGCAAAATTTACCATCTTAACATTTAAATGTACATTTCAATAGTGTTAAGAACGTTCACAGTGTCATGCAAACAATCTTCAGAATTGTTCTCATCTCACAAAACCGAAATTCTAACGACTCTCCATTCGCCCTCCCCCAGCCCCTGCCAACCACCATTCTACTTGCTTTCTCTACGAATTTGACTATTCTAGAAACCTCATAGAAGTGGAATCATCCAGTGGTTGTCCTTTCATGACTGGCTTACTTAACTCAGCATAATGGCCTCATGATTCATCCATTTTGTAGCATGTGTCAAAATTGTCAGAATTTCTTTTCTTTTTAAGACTGAATAATGGTTCAGTGCATACACCACATTTTAAATAGCCATTCATCATCAATGGACACTTGTGTTACTTCTACCATTTGGCTATTGTGAATAATTCTGCTATGAACATGGATGCGCAGGTATCTCTTTGACACCCTAATTTCAGTTCTTTTTTTTTTTTTTTTCTGGAGACTCTATCACCCACGCTGGAGTGCAGTGGGCATCTCGGCTCACTGCAACTTCCACCTCCTGAGTTCAAGTGATTCTTATGCCTCGGCCTCCCAAGTACCTGGGATTACAGGCACCCACCGCCATGTCTGGCTAATTTTTGTAGTTTTAGTAGAGACAGGGTTTCACCATGTTGGCCAGGCTGGTCTTGAACTCCTGATCCCAAGTGATCTACCTGCCTCAGCCTCCCAAAAGGCTGGGATTACAGGCATGAGCCACCACGCCCAGCCCTCACTTTCCATTCTTTTGGGTGCACACCCAGAAGCAGAATGGCTCGGTCATATGGTAATTCTATTTTTTCTCTTTTTGAGGGGCTTCTTGAGGAACTGCCATACTGTTTCCTGTAGAGGCTGCACCATTCCCACCATGTACAGGAGCTCCAGTTCCTCCACATGGTCACAAGCACTTGTTCTCTGCTTGGAGTTTTTGTTTTTCACCGTAGCCATCCTAATGGATGTAAGATGTTATTTAATTGTGACTTTTTTGAATTTCTGTAATGATTAGTGATGTTAAACAACTTTCAATGTGCTTTTTGGCCATTTGGATATCTTTAGGCAAAAGTCTATTAAAGTCCTTTGCCCACCCACCCCTCCCTCCCTCCCTCCCTTCCTTCCTTTTTTCCTCCCTTCCCTTCCCTTCTTCCTTTCCTTCCTTTTTTTTAATTTTTGAGACAGGGTGTCACTCAGGCTGGAGGAATGCAGTAGCACAATCATGGCTCATCACAGCCTTGACCTCCCAGGCTAAGGTGATCCTCTTACCTCAGCCTCCCAAAGTGCTGGGATTATAGATGTGAACCACTGCATCCTGCCTCGTTGCTCATTTTTAATCAGGATGATTTTTGTTGTTGATCTGTAGGTGTTCATATATTCTAGATATTAACTGCTTGCCAGAAACATGATTTGCAAAAATTTTCTCAAATTCCACAGGTTTCCTTTTTGTGCTATTGGTTGGTTGTGTCCTTTGGTTCACAAAAGTTACTCATTTTGACATGCATGTATTTCTTATCTTTTCTTTCCTTTTTTTTTTTTGAGACAGAGTCTGACTCTGTTGTCCAGGCTGGAGTACAGCGGTACCATCTTGGCTCACTGCAACCTCCACCTGCCAGGTCCAAGCAGTCCTCCCGCTTCAGCCTCCCAAGTAGCTGGGATTACAAGCATGCACCACCATGCCCTGCTAATTTTTGTATTTTTGTACAGACGGGGTTTCACTATGTTGGCCAGGCTGGTCACAAACTCCTGACCTCAAGCAATCCACTGGCGTTGGCCTCCCAAAATGCTGGAATTACAGGTGTGAGCCACTGTACCTGTCCTGATGTGCATGTATTTCTTTTAAAGGGAAATATATATATTTAAGATATACTAAGTATACACACACACACACACACACACACACACACACACAAATAATTGTAGTTTAGTATACAGTGACTTAAGACACTTCAGTCTTAGTATTTCCAAGACATTTCTAAAATATCTTTTAACCACAAACTATCAAATCCTAGGACTACGTTCATCATGGAACATATGCAAATATGTATATTGCTTTCAAAGAGCAAATTCCAGGGAACTAAGAAAAGCCCAACCACTTCCCCAAAGACCTTCTCTATACAGCTAGCAGCTTCACCCTTAAGTTCAAGATATTATTCCCAGTTAATATGAAAATATATTCAGAAAGAATAACACTAAAATGCTGTCATCAGCCAGTGCAAATGAAGCATTGTAAAGGAGAATAAGGTTTTTTGCAAGAGAAAAGGAAAGAAGAAGGGCAGGAACAATCAAGGTGGGGAAGAACTAATATAAGGCCAGCAGGGTGAGAGCTAATAATAAGAGCTGACATTTCTATGGTATGAATACTTACAATGTATCAGGCATTGCTCTAGGTGCTCTGCATGTATTAACTCAGAGATGAGGACAAGTGTTTCTATTTTATAATGAGAAAGCAGAGGCACAAGGAGTTTGAGTAACTTGACTAAAGCCACACAAGTCATAAGTGACTCAGCCACACTTCAAAGTGATTCAGCATCACTTTTTGCTTCCCAGAAGCAAAGGCCCCCCACCTTCTGGTATTCACACCCTTGGGCAGTCCCTGACCACAGTAGTTGGGTTGGTCCGTGTGACAGTAGAGTACAGCAGAGGTGATGGTGTATCACTTCCAAGATTAGGTTATAAAGGCATCGTGGCTTCTGTCTTGGTGGCTGCCTCTCAGATCACTTGCTCTTGGATTAGCCACTTGCCATGTTACGAGCAGCCCTATGGATAGGGCCATGTGGTAAGGTGGGAGAAGTATCCAGCAACAGCCACCTGAATGCGTTTGGAAGTAGGTCTTCCAACCCCAGGCACACCCCTAGATGTCTGTAACTCCGGCTGACATCAACATCTCAACTACATCTCATGACAGACACTGGGCCAGAACCACCCAGCCAAAAAGACTCCTAACTGTCAAAAGTTACACAAAATAATAAACGTTTGTTATCTTAAGCTGCTAAATATTGGTACGTATTGTTACGCAGCAATAGATAACTGATACAGTTTCTTGATCTTCTTGGCCTAATTCATCATTTTGTCCAGGGAATATGTTTAACTGAAAATGCTGAAATACCAAACTGTTTCTCATACCTCAGTCTGATTCTCTATTAAATTAATTGTTACGCACATCCTATCATAGAGCAATGTCACTCTTCCAGTTAGCATGACCCTTGCAATTACAGTGCACAAGCTGCAATTCATACAAGATGCTCCAAGCTGTTCTTTCTCTGGGAGAGAAGATCTTTTCAAATAGCCTTTTAAAACACACCAAATTTCTCACAGTATTTTCCAATTTCAACCCCATCCCAGAAAGTAGAGTTTGCTGTCTTACTTCAAAGTAACAAATCAAAGAAATGGTTAGAAGAAATGCCATTCTTCTTAAGAAATCTGTATTAAATATATTTTAGGTGATTGAGGGGTATTCTCATTCATGTTGTGCATAAAACATCTCAAATCGCATTACCCTAAGACCGAGGAATAATGATGCCTAAACTATTGAACATTTTTTAAACTTAAGGGAGGGGAACATGGCGGATCTTTACTTTTTATTTTATTGTATTGTTACATGGATATATGGCCTAGTGGTGTAGTCTGGGCTTTTAGTGTAGCCATCGCCAGAGTAATGTACATTAAGTAATTTTTCATCTCTCACTGGGCTCCAACTCTCCCTCCCTTCCAAGTTTACAATGTCTGTCATTCCATACTCTATGTCCAAGTGTGTGATCTTTACTATAAAATGTATTAAAATGTAGGCCAGGTACAGTGGCTCATGCCTGTAATCCCAGCACTTTGGGAGGCCAATGTGGGATGGTCAGCTGAGGTCAGGAGTTCAAGACCAGCCTGGACAAAATGATGAAACCCCATCTCTACAAAAATAGAAAAAATTAGATAGGCATGATGGCAGGTGCCTGTAATCCCAGTTACTCAGAAGGCTGATGTGCGAGAATCACTTGAACTTGGGAGACAGAGGTTGCAGTGAGCGAGATCACACCATTACACTCCAGCTCGGGCGACAGAGTGAGACTCGATCTCAAAAAGAAAATAAATAAATAAAATAAAATGTATTAAAATTTACAATGTGCCTCTGGACTCCTCCATCCTTTGAAATTTCTAGATATATTTAAGTTCCTACCATCCTTCGAAATTTCTAGATATATTTAAGTTAAAGTTAATTAAAATTCATTTCTTTTGAGAATGTCTTAACACCCATAGAGATTACTGGAGACCACCTATGGTGCCTCTAGTGTGTGATTTAGTTCTCTCTGAAATTGTATTCTAAACAGAAAGCATTCATATTAAGATATTTAGGTGCTCCATTAAATAACAATTCATATACTGTCTCCATTTGCCTGAGGGGCAGAATTCCTCCGTATGATTCTATCCTTAAACAAAATATACAAGGGGCCACTGTTTTGGACTGAATGCCTGCACTAAGCCCCAACAGGCCAAACCAAAATGCAAAATGCAGTCACTCAAAAGTGCCGTATAATCAAGCCGAAATTTTAAAAAACAGAAAAATCCCAAACCAGTTAAAAAAAAAAAAAGCCCCAGGAGATTCACAACTAGTCAAAAGAAGCCCAGTCACCTGGGCCAGTGTTAAGGCAGTCCCACCTGCTTTTACCCATGCAAGGAAAATAACCCAAAGGCACCTGATGTTGACCAGTCTGCTATTGCACTGCGCTGTTTTCCTTGTTCCGGAGCTCAGGTGCCTTACAAACATCCACTGTTCTGCCATTCCCGACAGTCTATGTTAGAGCCTGGACACTGCCTGGATCATGAATTGCTAATCATAGCCAGTTAGATCTTTCAATCTCCGTGTGTTGGAATTTCATGCTTTGACACTGTATTTGACTGTGTCTGGAAAAACCACCCTCCTATGGCCCTGACTTAAGAACCTAAAGAAAGCTCCCCTGTGGAGTGCCCGCAAGGCGCTACTAGGTACACATATTTTTAGTTCATGTTATCTTCCTAACATTCCTGCAAGCCATGCCTTTGCCTCCACCTCACAGGTGAGCAAAGTGAGGCTCAGAAATGGTAAATGACTTACCCCAGATCACATTGTCACACAGGTGGAGAGAGCAGGATTGGAACTCAAGACTGCTGCCACCAGAGCCACCTTGCCTGCTGCACCCAACCCTGGGGCTCCGAGAGCTTCCCCTGAATCAGGTCTGTTTGCAAGGAGAGCCTCAGCACATTCTCCCTAACTAGCCCTTTAGAACCTCGGGCCCCAATAAAGGCTAAATAGTCCTCTTTAACCATCTCCTTCTGCTTTTCTTTTCAGCCCTCTACTCATTTTCAGAAATCACTTTATGGCCTTCCTCCCTCCAGGTGCTCAGAGCTGTCATTATCAGAGATGAAAAATCCCTATCTGTATTTTCCTGAAACGAATTTCCCATGAAAGTTAGCATCCTAATACGGCCTGCTTCTCCACAATCAAGCTCCTGGACTCCTGCTTTTCTATCATTGGTTGGTTGATAGGTGCATTATATTGGAATGTATTTACAGGGTACATGTGAAAATCTGTTACATGGATAGATGGTAATGATCAAGTCAGGGCATGTAGGGTTTCCATCACCCAAATATTTATCATGTCTGTGTGTTTAGTACATTTCATACATTTTAAGTCTTCTTTCTACTGGCATAAAGATTTGCTCATAGACTTTTTCCAGAGCTACACACACACACACCCTCTCATACCTCACATATACATATATACAAACACCTACATACAAAGGCATACACATAAACACCCACATACCTAACATACTATACACACACACACACCCTCTCTCATACCTCACATACACATATATACAAACACCTACATACAGAGACATACACATAAACACCCACATACCTAACATACTATACACACACACACCCTCTCACACCTCACATATACATATATACAAACACCCACAGAGACATACACATAAACACCCACATACCTAACATACTATACACACACACCACACACATGCATGCGCACATACCTTCCACCACATGCATATTCATCCCCAGTGCTTTGCCCACCAGTACCCTCTTCATCCTTTGAGATCCACCTCCCTCAGGAAGCCTTTCCTTGATACCATTACCCCAAAGCTGAATGAGGAGAATCCAGGGATCCCATCTCGCTCTCCCTGCCTTACCCATTATTTTATCATTGTCTGTCTTCCCCAGCAGCAGGTGGGCTCCCGGAGGCCAGAGCTGAGCATTATTCACACTTGTGTCCCTCATCTTCCCTCCCCAACACCCTGTACCATGAATGACACCCAGCACTCAGAATCTCAGCAAATACTTCTGGAATGTACGAGTAAGTTCTATTTCAGTTATAAATAGCCCACTGGATTAATATGCATAGCCTCCTGACTCCAGACTATCTCAGTCCAAAAAACCAATCATTATAAGCTGATGCTACTGTGGTGGGCTAATTTGTGAAGTGGGGATGATGTCAATGGTAATTAACACCTGGTTAGCTGGCAGAGGAGATTCAATGAGGTTTTACACATATGTAGACCTACATATATTAGTATGAAGCAAATAACATGATTTTCCATCATTACATGGGGGAAGTAAAACCATACAGCTCCATTTGGAAAAACCACTCCTGATGCCTTGTCTAACCAGGCAAACCAATGATTTGATGATTCGTCCGCCTTCCTGGGCTTCTCTCTTATCACAAGCAGACAGGTGGCCCAAGCACAATGGATTCAATCCATAATGGACTCTCAATCCAGTCTAACCGGACTGGGCATCTCTGCCCCTAGGGGACTGAGCCCTTAATAAACAGATGTGTCTTCCAGCTCAGAACTGCAGACGTGTGTGTTCATGTTTATATCGGTAGCCTTTGTTCTAAATCCATACCAATACCAGTTTAGTATTTCTAACAGATTGGTTCTTTCTGATGTGACTGTCTGAACAAACGAAAAGCATTTCCCAATGGCCTGCCTGTCACACTTTTTTCTGTCCTCTAATTGAGAACACTTTCAAACCTCTCCAACTCCTGTTTGCCTCTCAGTAAGGTGAAGATTTGATTTCTTCCCTATTACAATTTTCTTCTGAGTCAAAACGAGTATCTTGGGAAAAAATGATAGCTAAGGGAGAGGGCCAATGCAAAAAAGCATATATAAATTTGTGAGTCAAAATAAGGTTAGTGGTTCTGAAACTGCCATTGCAAAATTGTAACTTAAACAGTAGAAGAGATCTGACCTAACCAACTCCATCTTGCTTCTACACTTCAAGCTGTCCGTTTTCATTCCTGGGCGTAGGCCCAACTAATTTTAGGAGAAACTTAGTTTATAGTTTAAAACAAAGATGATTAACAGCCCTTTCCCCAAACAAGCCTCCTTGTTGCCTGGGAACTACACTACCTGTGTAAGACTAACATTAGCCACAAGATTAGAAATTAAAATTATGGCTTAGAAATCATGCAGCCGGAGGCTACAAGATCCTGATCCTCCCTAAACTGCTGCTAAGATCAGTGCTTGAGCTACTTCGCAGATGCTGAACTTGATGGATCAGCTGGCACCACCCAGATCAATAAACTGGCTCATGTGATCACATGCCCCCTCCCAGGAACTGACTCAGGGCAAGAGGGCAGCTTCAGTTCCCTATGATTTCACCTGACCAATCAGTGCTCCCAGCTCACTGGTTCCCACCCACCCACCAAGTTGTCTTTATTTTATTTATTTATTTTGAGACAGAGCCTAGCTCTGTAGCCCAGGCTGGAGTGCAGTGGTGCCATCTTGCTCACTGCAACCTCTGCCTCCTGGGATCAAGCAGTTCTCCAGTCTCAGCCTCCCGAGTAGCTGGGACTGCAGGCGCGTGCCACCATGCCTGGCTAATTTTTGTATCTTTAGTAGAGACAGGGCTTCTTCATGTTGGCCAGGCTGGTCTTGAAGTCCTGACCTCAGGTGATCCACCCACCTCGGCCTCCCAAAGAGCTGGGATTACAGGCATGAGCCACCTCGCCCAGCCACCAAGTTGTCTTTAAAAACTCTGATCCCGGAATGCTGGGGAAGACTGATTGGAGTAATAATAAAACTCTGGACTTCCCCACAGCTGGCTCTGCATGAATTACTCTTTCTCTATTGCATTTCCCAGTCTTGATAAATTGGCTCTGCCTAGGCAGTGGGCAAGGTGAACCCACTGGGCGGTTAGAGTTCTAGTCCATCCAGATGCCAGCATGAGGGAGACAGCCAGAGCAGTCTCAGCTGCAGATCCCTGGCAGTGGGAGCCGTCCCTCCACACAGTTTCATGCTAACCTCCTCACAGGACATCTGCCTCCTCAGAGACCAGCATCCCAAATTCCTACATGGCAATTTTATCCAATGCAAATACCACACATTAGAGAGAAGGGGAAATTGCATGATTTTTCTGGTGAAAGGCAAAGTGGGAAAGTGGGGGAGGCCAAGGCAAGCTCACTTCCACCTTAACTGGTTGGAAACAGATTGCATTCCTCCTTTCTGTTCCTCACTATGCTGCCTTTATTATTTCAGGCCCACAATGCACACAACTGATTCCTGATTTGATTACATTGCTTGACATCTCGTAGATTCTGAAAGATGGGCCTAATAGGGATGGAAGAGAAGATAGAATCATTTCTGGACCCTGTATGCATGCCCGCCTCTCCCCATAGCTGTATCCCCTTTGGAAAAGTTGCCTGGAGCTCAGCCTAACAAGGGGAGGGAGGAAGCCTGCATCCAGTAAGAATCTGAGTAGGGCTTCAGCCATGTACCTCAGTGCATTTCAGCTGAGTACTTGCTGTGGGCAGGAACTGTCCCAGCCACTTGACGTAATATTGTATGAACTACTTGACAAATGATTGATTGGAGGTCTGACTATATGGGGGGATGGGGGGAACTTGCTTTGCCTGACATGCACAATGAAGATATCAGCAGGTGGCCTCTGAGCAGGGAGTGGGAGTTCTGTGTGGGACACAGGCACTCCACTTGATCTGGAATGTTTATCCTTGTCCTGGTCCCCACCCCGCAGCTCATTGACCCATGATGTCCTCCACCCTCTGCTTCACCAAAGACACAGCAACACAGAGAAACAGAAAGAGGAAGAGGAAAGTGAGTTGCAGGAAGAGGAAAGAGGAAAGTGAGCCACATAGCTCTTTATAACTTAAATTTTTACTTTTTAAAATAGGTGCTGCATGAATACGTTACCCAGTTCAATAATACAAAAGATAAACAGGGAAGACTATGTCCTCGCCCACACCTGACTCCCCGCAACCAGCTCCCATCCTCAGATGAAACTGCCTTTGCAAAAATTACAACAGTGAGAAAATTATGACAGTGAAAAAGGTCTCATCTAACCAACCCCCATCTTGCTTTTAACCTCCAAATTGCCCTTAATTATTCCTGGGCTTGTGCCGAGCTAACTTTGGGAGACATTTGGTTTACAGTTTAAATGGTAATAGCCCTTCTCCAAAATTAAACACCTTTGTAAAGAGAGTGAAATGCCACTGGGAGGATGTGAAGAGCCTGAATTCTGCTAAGGTATAGACATAAATGATTACTAACCATTATTCTGGTGATCACAAGATTTGCAACTTCTGGGATTACTCCTGCAGATAACATCTCTATTGTAGAACCTAAGACTGGCCTTTTGAGATGTCTTTTCAGGTTTTTGCAGTTTGGCAATAGCTCCACCCGGACCTACAGGCCCCTGCCCACCAGTCGTGATTTCACCCAGAAGTGGACTCCCTGGCCTGACAAACTATCCTTGAAGAATCCTAGCCTCTGAATCTTCTGAGAGATCAACTTGAGTAATAACTCTGTCTCCCACGTGGCATGGCCAGCCTCGTGCCTACTAAACTCTTTCTTTATTACAATCCCCTGGTCTCAGTGAATTGGTTTTGTCTGTGCAGTGGGCAGGAAGAATCCACTGGGCAGTTACACAGAGACAGCCTCCTCTACCAATTCCCTGTGGACGCTTCCAAAAGGGTTCTGTGCATATTCAAACGCTTGCACTGCTATACTTTATGAAGTCCTTTAAAACAACCAAGCACTGAGGGCCAAAGATTATGTTGTGGTGAAAGTGTAACTGAAACCACCTTTGCAAAAATTATAACTGACAAAATCATTACAGTGAAAGAGTTCTGACCTAACCAACTCCATCTTGCTTCTAACCTCCCAAGCTGTCCTTGTTCATTCCTGGGCACAGGCCAAACTAAGTTTGGAAGGAACTTAGTTTATCGTTTAAAACAAAGACAGTAACAGCCCTTTCCCAAAACAAGTCCCCTTCCTGTCTGGGGACTAGACTGCCTTTATAGGACAAACAAATTAGCCACAAGATTAGAAATTATGGGTTAGGAGTCATGCTGCTGGAGGCTGCAAAATTCTGAACCTCCCAAAATGCTCCTGAGGATAACATCACTGTTGTAAAACCCAAGATCAGTGCTTGAAATATTTTGCAGATCCTATACTCCATGGGTCAGCTGGCACCACTAGATTAATAAGCTGGCTCATCTGGTCTTGTGGCCCCCAGCCAGGAACTGACTCAGTGCAAAAGGACACTTCAATTCCCTTTGATTTAATTTCCAACCCAAATAATCAGCACTCCCAAATCACTGGCCCCCTACCCACCAAATTACACTTAAAAATTCCAGTTCCCAAATTCACAGGAAGACTGATTTGAGAAATAATAAAATTCCACATAGCTAGCTCTGCATGAATTAAAATCTTTCTCTATTGCAATTCCCCTGTCTTAATAAATCAGCTCTGTCTAGGCAGTAGGTAAGGAGAACCCATTGAGCAGTTACATTATTACACTGGATTCTCATAGCAATCAGGGCCAAACAGATCTCTCAGATGAGGGAACTGAGTTATAGGTTGGTTTAAGTCACTACCTGATATGATTTGGTTGTGTCCCCACCCAAATCTCATCTTTTTTTTATTAGAGACAAACTCTCACTCTGTCACCCAGGCTGGAATGCAATGGCGCAATCTCTGCTCCCTGCAACCTCCACTTACAAGGTTCAAGCAATTTTCCTGCCTCAGCTTCCCAAGTAGCTGGACCTACAGGCCTGTGCCACCACGGCCAGTTATTTTTTGTATTTTTAGTAAAGGCGGGGTTTCCCCATGTTGGCCAGGCTGGTCTTGAACTCCTGATCTCAAGTGATTTGCCTGCCTTGGCCTCCCAAAGTGCTGGGATTACAGGAATGAGCCACTGTGCCCGGCCCCAAATCTCATCTTGAACTGTAGTTCACATAATTTCCACATGTCATGGGAGGGAGGAGGTATTTGAATCATGGGGACTGTTATTCAATGCTGTTCTCATGATAGTGTTCTCACAAGATCTGATGGTTTCATATGGGGCTTTTCCCTCCACTTTAATCTGCACTACTCCTTGATGCCACCATGTGAAGGAGGATGTGTTTGCTCCTCCTTTGACCATCATTGTAAGTTTCCTGAGGTCTCCCCAGCCCTGTGGAACTGACAGTCAATTAAACTTCTTTCCTTTATAAATTACCCAGTCTTGGGTATGTCTTTATTAGCAGCCTGAGAATGGACTAATACACCATCCAAGTCAGTTTAGTCAACCAAGTATCTATGAAACTACTATTATCAGTCAGGTAGGGCTGCTGTAACAAGTTGTGACAAACTGAGTGGCTTAAGACAACAGAAATTCATTCTCTAACAATTCTGGAGGTTAGAAGGCCAGAATCAAGGTGTCATTGGGGTTGGTTCTTTCTGGGGGTTTAGAGAAAGGATCTGTTTTACGTCTTTCTTCTAGCTCCTGGTGGTTGCCAGCAATCCCTGACATTCCCTGGCTTGTGGTGGCATCACTTCAATCTCTGCCTCTGTCTTCACATGGCCTCCTAACCCGTGTGCATCCTCTGTGTCTCTGTGTCCACATTTTCCTCTTTTTCTAAGGACATCCGTCATTGGTTTCAGGGCTCAACCTAACCTAGTATGACTTTATCTTAAATTTAATAAAGATCCTATTTCCAAATAAGGTCACATTCACAGGTTCCGGGTAGACATGAATATTGGGGAGATACTCTTCAACCCCAAGCAACCTTAACAAGCCGTTTAGCCTTTCTCAGCCTCAGCCTCTTAATCTGTACCATAAAGCATTCTTGTGAGGATAACGTGAGAAATTCAGTGAAAACAGTTGAGCATCAGCTTTGGTAGTTCATGAATGTTAGCTACTATTGCTGCTAACCTGTGAACATCATCATCATCGTCTTCATCTTCATCTGCCACTAGAATTATTACTATTATTTTTAGAGACACAGTCTTTCTCTTGTTGCCCAGACTGGAGTGCAGTGGCATGATCTTGGCTGACTACAACCTCTGTCTCCTGGGTTCAAGCTATTCTCCTGCTTCAGCCTCCTAAGTAGCTGGGATTACAGGCGCCCACCACCATGCCCAGCTAATTTTTGTATTTTTAGTAGAGACGGGGTTTCACCATGTTGGCCAGGCTGGTCTCGAACTCCTGACCTCAGGTGATCCGCCCACCTCAGCCTCCCAACGTGCTGGGATTACAGGTGTGAGACACCACGCCTGGCTAGCCACTGGAATTATAGGAGCGGTGAGAGACGAAAAGGACAGCTCACAGTCTTTCAAGAAGCTTCTGGTTTAGCTGTGGACACTCCACTAACATACCTTACATGCTAAAGTGCTATGGTACTGGTCATGACTGCAAAGGAGGAGGCCAGGGTGGATACCACCTGAGTGAACAGCACAAAAGGCACCCAAACAAGTAAGTTTTTGTTTTGTTTTGTTTTGTTTTAGCCAGAGTCTCACTCTGTTACCCAGGCTGGAGTGCAGTGGCACAATCACAGCTCACTGCAGCCTCGACTTCCTGGGCTCAAGCAATCTCCCACTCAGTGTCTTAAGTAGCTGGGACAACAGGTGGGTGCCCCCATATCTGGCTAATTTTTTAGTTCTTGGCGAGATGGGATTCTCACTAAGATGCCCAGGCTGGTCTCAAATTCCTGGACTCAAGCGAACCTCCCACCTCACCCTCCCGAATTGTTGGGATTACAGGCGTGAGCCACCATGCTCAGCTTTGAAAGGACTCTTAGGAGCAGCATGGACCCCAACAGAGCTATGACTCACTGCCTTGAAGGGAGTGGTTTGTTTCCATGCCATGAAACGTGGTCAAGGGCACATAGTCATATCACTCCTGAAGCTGAGATGCTTTCAATTCTCCTTAAAGAAGCACATCTCTAACCAAAATAACATGCCTGTCATTTTGATGAAATGTCTGTGAGATTCTGAGTTCATGGGAGTCCCAAGGGAGGAGAAACATCTGACCTCCTTTACTAACCTTAAAGTCTCAGACAAAAATCACATGTGGAGCTCTGCCCATCTAAATCTGCAATGCCTATGCAAAGTTAGCTGCCACACGAAAACTACACAGTGTGCTGTTGGAACGTTTCTACTGTTAGGCAGATGTGAGCAGGGCAGGAAGGGGCACCCCAGGAGTGTCAGGTGATCATCAGGTGATGATTAGGCAGTTGTTAAACTCTCTCTCTGAAATGATAATTGGTCACAGCCAGCACCAGGCAAAGCTAGGCTCCCCATAGATAGAAAATACCTGGAGCTGATGATCAGCAGCTTCTCAGCAAGATTTCAGGACAAGTGGGCTCAAGTATGCACACTAAGAGGCAAAGTGGTGGGTATATGACCTTCATCTGGGGACCGTAGACCGGTAAGGGAAAATTGCCCCTAGAGAGCATGCGTACAACCTCAGTAAAAAAACTATGCATGCAGTCACCCTCCCAAGTGCTGAGCAACGCCGTGCATGTGGTGGTTGAGCAACAGGCTGCCCCAAGGGGAGGATCAAGGGAGGAGAAAAGACAACCCCCAAATCATGCCAATGTATAAATCCCCAGGTTAAAGGCTGAATGGGGCAGTTGGCCTCTCAAGTGGCCAGCTTGGCCCTCTTTCAAATCTCCTTTGCTTCCTTTTGCTTCTTCTCTAAAACGTTTCAATAAACTCTCATTCCCGCTCTAAAACTTGCCACAGTCTTTCCCTTAGCTTTAAACCTACTTCTGCCCCTCGGCCAAATTCTTTCCTCTAAGAAGACAAGGATCGAGCTTGCTGCAGATTTGTATGAATTCCGCCACTGGTAACACGGCCGCTGCTGGAAAGCTTGAGATGTTGCATGCAAAAGTCCTAAAGTCAAAAATGTGCACTGCTAAAAACCATGCTTTGGAGCACTCAGTGGCTGTTGAATTGAGAGTGCAATTGGAATTTCCTCTGTTCTAACCCCTCCAGGCCGAGAGGACTCTGGAAAAATGGTCACTGCTGGCCTATGGATGTACCTGTCTGAAGTGTACTGCTGAAGTAATTGGTCTTCTTTCATCTGCAGAAGACCTTGCCTTTCACATAAGTATTATAAATAAGATGAATCCTGTTCATCTATAGGTAGGAGCTAAAAGGCAAACTTGTTTCTTTAATAATAGATCTGCTGGGCAAAATAATCTGATTGGCTTCTTTGATATGAGATGAAAGATAAATTGATTCATGTAAATGTGTTTCCCTTTGGAGAGTACTCCAATGCACTGAGTTGGGGCAAAACATGATATAATTAATGGTTGTCCTAGCAATGGGTTATATTCCTAAAATTCAGATGTGAGTTGGCTATTAGGATTTCACAACATATAGGGAGGCTGGATTTATAGCCCATCCCACAAAACGCCCATACTTCCAATGTATCTATACTAAGTAATCTTAGCTTACATTCTTCGCTCTCTAAGCAAAAATCAAATGCATGAGAGTGTCACCGGAATTTTCTAGAAGTGTTTGGAAATTAAATTCTTCCCACTCGATGGTCAGGTCACATATCCTGATGTTCATTTTGAAACTACTGCTGCTGTTATCTTTTGGTATGGTGAGGAAGGATGAGCAGATGAAGAAAAGCAGATGTCTCTTTCAAATTCCAAGGTACAGAGAAAGCCCCTGGCAAATTTTTGTTGGCTTTTTTCTTTTTTTAAGACAGAGTCTCGCTCTGTCACCTAGGCCAGAGTACAGTGGTGTGATCTTGGCTCACTGCAGCCTCTGCCTCCCAGGTTTAAGCGATTCTCATGCCTCAGCCTCCCAAGTAGCTGAAACCACAGGAATATGCCACCACACGCCCAGATAATTTTTGTAATTTTAGTAGAGATGAGGTTTCACCATGTTGGCCAGGCTGGTCTTGAAATTCTGATCTGAAGTGATCTGCCTGCCTCAGTCTCCCAAAGTGCTAAGATGTGGGAAGTAGAAAAGTTCCTTTTTAAAATTTCCTTTCTTGTTAAAGAATAAATCATAAGTGTGCTAATAACTTTGTTAAGCCCTATCCTATGTAGCTGTTAAACATGCCATGCTTGCAGGCATGTAGTACATTCTATGTCCTTGTACTTTAACCAAGATATCTGTGCTGGATGTGCTCACAGGCATGTCCCAGCTCTCCATTGCTTTTACCTGTTTAGAAAAGTTTTAAGTTGTTAGCTAATCGGGTTTTAGTTTAGATTGTGAGGTCTTGCTCCAGCCAACGGAGATCAGACACAGCAGTAAGGATGACTCCAAATGCATAAAGAATAAATGCGTGTGTTTTCCTTTGCTTATTGTACTCTTGTGGCAAGATGGCTAGTGAGAGTACCCTTCCTGCAATGCAGGAAGTAAAAATCACATTGCCGAAAGATCCTTTGTCTCAGTGCTAATTTTTCTTTGCAGCACCGAGCATCTATTTCCAACATCTATTTCCAAAGTAAGATTACAGGTGTGAGGCACTGCACCTGGCCATTTGTTTGTTTTTTGAGACAGGGTCTTACTCTGTGGCCCAGGCTGGAATGCAGTGGTGTGATCATGGCTCACTGCAGGCTTGACTTCCTGGGCTCAAGCAATCCTCCCACCTCAGCCTCTCAAGTAGCTGGGACTACAGGTACATGCCACCATGCCTGGCTAATTTTTTAACTTTTTGTAGCAATGGGGGTCTCTCTATGTTGCCCAGGCTGTTCTCAAACTCCTGGGCTTAGGTGACCCTCCTGCCTTAACTTCCCAAAGTGCTGGGATTATAGGCATGAGCCATTGCACTCAGCCTCTATGGCAAAATTTTTAAAAAGATAAAGGATCTTCTCCTGCCCTATCTTCTATATCCTTCTCCTACTTCCTAGTAAAAATAATAATAACAATTAATGATGATTAGAGCACTAGTAACAATAAGAGTGAGAATGATAGCTAACATTTACAGTTTCAGAGGCGGCGTCAGGCACCATGCTAAATGCTTTACAGATATCTTCTCATTTAACCCTGCCAACAATGTAATTAAATCAATACTATGATTATTCCCATTTTACAGGTTAAGTAACTGAGGCCCAAAATAACACAGCTAGAGTTCAACCCCAGTAGTCAGCTCAGGGGCTCACACCCTTAAGCAGTATCCCTGCCTTTTGCAACCTTCTCATTGTGGTGAATCTCTTAAAACATTTGGAAAGAAAAGCATTAAACACCATCTACAGGAGAAGCTAGGAGAAGCCAGGAACAGTGGAGACCCACAGAGAAGAAACCCCCAGCTGCAAGCAGAGGTGAGATGTGGCAGTTGCGTGCATAGGGCAATGACCTTGAGAGCAGTAGGCTGCATTAGAGTATAGGGACAGAACATGGCAACTCTCAGAATAAGCTATTTCCAGACATTCAGAAAAGCAGGAAGAACCAGAGACCTCTGTCAGCAGGCAGGAAAGGTCAGCCCGGGGATAAAGATGCAGGGGTCAGTTCCTAAGCTTGTAGGGACCCCCCTGGAAACCAGGTTGCTAGCAATGCTTTTACTGGGAAGGGGTCCCGATCCCTAGATCCCAAGAAAGGGTTCTTGGATCTCGTGCAAGAAAGAATTCGGGGTGAGTCCATAAAGTGAATGCAAGTTGATTAAGAAAGTAAAGGAATAAAAGAATGGCTACTCCACAGCCAGAGTGGCCCCGAGGGCTAACTAGCTGTATTTATGGTTATTTCTTGACTATATGTCACACAAGGGGTGGATTATTCATGAGTTTTCCTGGAAAGGGGCAGGGGTTTCTCCTGGATTCTTCCAGCTATTTTTTTGTATTTTTAGTAGAGACAGAGTTTTGCCATATTGGCCAGGCTGGTCTTGAACTCCTGATCTCAAGTGACCCTCCCACCTTGGCCTCACAAAGTGCTGGGATTATGGGCCTGAACCACTGCTCTGGGCCGGTTCCTCCCCTTTTTAGACCATCTAGGGTAACTTCCAGACATTGCCATGGCATTTGTAAACTGTTACAGTGATAGTGGGTGTGTCTTTTATCACGTTAATGCATTATAATTTGCCTATAATGAGGAGTGAGGAGGACCAGTAGTCACTTTTGTTGCCATCCTGGTTGTGGGGTTTTGTCCGGCTTCTTGACCACATCCTGTTTCTCAGCAGGGTCTTTATGACCTGTGTCTTGTGCTGACCTTCTAACTCATGCTGTGAATAAGCCTAACCTCTTAGGAACGCAACCTGGCAGGTCTCATCCTCATTTGACCCAGCCCCTATTCAAGATGAAGTTGTTCTGGTTCGAACACCTCTGAGTGTCCCAGGGGCCAAGCCAGATGGGGCAGGTGAGTGTGGATTGTGCTGAATCTCCTGGTTCTTGAACTAGAGGTACTTTCATACCCCTTGAACGCAGGTTAATCAGTGCTTCCCAAACTTCTCCAATCATAAGACTCCCCTGGCTTTGGTGAATCTACTGACTCTCAGGACCTACTTCAAACCTCTGGATGAGAATTACCAAAAGCGGAGCCTGGGAATCCGGGTTTGGCAAGCCCTCGGGTGATTCCTGCAATCAAGGAGGTTTGGAAAACACTGAGGAGGGTATTTAGAGCCTGTGGGGTCACGCCTGTAAGTAGCAGCAAAGACAGTGAGGAGGGGAGGGAAGTGAGAGCAGGAACTAGACAATCACAAACACTGCCTGTGATCTTAGGGTCATTGAGTGTCCTGGTTTGCCTGGTACGGAGGGCATTCCTGGGATACAAGACTTTCAGTTTTGAAACTGGGACAGTTCCAGGCAAACCCTGTTTGTGTTACAAAACTACATCCATTATCACCATAAGCCTCACATGACCCCAGAGTTCTCAAACTGTCCTTTCCCAACAGAGTCTAGCTTCTGTGGGCATTAGAAGGAAAATACTGCTGCCTAAAGTATTGCATATTAAATTGTGTATGACTGAGAGCTGCACTGGTCTCCCAGAGGTATTCGCATTTTTGGAAAAAGGGGACTATCGTTTGTTTTGCCTCCTGCATTTCCTTTGCAGCTGAAATTACTTTTCAGAATATCTTCAAGAATCAGCAGCAAAACTCATAGCTGCCTTTTAGCAAAGTGACACGAGCACCTAATTTGTCATTTCTTTTAAGTTTGCTAGAGAAAAAAACGTCCACTTCTCTTTCAAAACTGTGATTTCAACTGAGCAAACTTAGACGTGAATTCTTACTGTCCTTTGAAAGGGATTTAATTTCTGTTTGATGGCCTTTACCTACATTCGGTTATTGTAGCTTTAAGAAAGAAATCTTCCCACACATACCCGAAGTCATTTTCTCGGGGCTTGCTAGAACAAATTAGAAAAGCAAGATGGATAATTAAACTAAATATTGTATGTAGAATTAATCCAAATTCCAGAGCAGTAGGCTTTACCGAAAAATAATTACAATAAAATATAAATATAGAAGAGATGGGATGATCCAAACCTTCAACTTGACATTTGCTAGGGAATTTGCCTCACCATAGGTGATGCAGTCATCTCAGACACGTCGTTCCCCAAAGCCACAAAGTCCACACGTGGGGTGGAAAGATAAGTTGATTGGGAAGAAACCCTGACCCTGAGGCCCAATTTCCAGTTAGAAGCGAGACAGGAGTCTCCTTTTCTCTCTCTATTGCTGTAGTTTAGTGCAAGATTAAGAGTGAACAGCAGCCCTGGAAGGGAGACAGTTATGTCAGAGGTGTTGGAACCAGAGCGACTCCATCTTGAGTAGGGGCTGGGTAAAATGAGGCTGAGACCTACTGGGCTGCATTCCCAGGAGGTTAGGCATTCTAAGTCACAGGATGAGATAGGAGGTCAGCACAAGGTACAGGTCATAAAGACCCTGCTGATAAAGCAGCATGCAGTGAAGAAGCCGGCCACATCTCACCAAAACCAAGATGGCAATAAAAGTGACCTCTGGGCTGGGCCTGGTGGCTCAAGCCTGTAATTCCAGCACTTCAGCAGACTGAGGCGGGTGGATCACCTGAGGTCAGAGGTCAGGGGTTTGAGAACAGCCTGGCCAACATGGTGAAACCCCGTCTACTAAAGATACAAAAAATTATCAGGGCATGGTGGCAGGCGCCTCTAATCCCAGCTACTAGGGGGTGGCATGTGCCTGTAATCCCAGCTACTCGGGAGGCTGAGGCAGGAGAATCACTTAAACCCAGGAGGTGGAGATTGTAGTGAGCCCAACGCTCCAGCCTGGTGACAGGGCAAGACTCAAAAAAAAAAAAAAGTGACCTCTGGTCGTCCTCTCTGCTCATTATTCACTAATAATGATTAACATGCTAAAAGACACTCTCACCAGGGCCACGACAGTTTACAGATGTCATGGCAACATCCGGAAGTTACCCGATATGATCTAAAAAGGTGAGGAGCCCTCAGTTCTGGGAATTGCCCACTCCTTTCCCAGAAAACTCATGAAAAATCTGCCGCTTGTTTAACATATAATCAAATAACAACTATAAGTATCCTTAGTCAAGCAGCCAGTGCCGCTGCTCTGCCTATGGAGCAGCCGTTCTTTATTCCATTACTTTCCTAATAAACTTGCTTTCACTTTACTCCATGGACTCACCCTGAATTCTTTCTTGTGCAAGAACCAAGAACCCTCTCTTGGGGTCTGGATCAAGACCCCTTTCCGATAAGTTACAGCCTAGTGGGTTATGTGTAAAGACTCTACCTTAGAGCTGCCTAGGTTCTAATCCCAGCTCTGCCACACCTCAGCTGTGCAACCTTGGGTAAGTTACTCTACCTCTCTTTGCCCAGGGTGAAACAGTAACAGCACCTACCTTACAAGTTTGTTGTGAGGATAATTCATGAGCTAATATAGACAAGGCACTTAGAATAGTGCCTCCCACTTAATCAGTGCTAAGTAACCGTTTATGTGGGAGCCATAGGCGCTTGGCCCTCTAAGGGTTCACTAAAAAAAAAAATCACTGACATGAGGCAGGCTGATTAATAACAGAAAAGGCATACAATTTAGCATGTCTATACAGGAGCTTTCAGAATGAAGACCCACCCAACAATACAGAAGATTATCTGCTATCTGGAAATTCAAGAAAGAATAAGAACTCAGTGCCTGCCCCAAAACCTGTTAGTGGCGGGACAGTTTAAGGGAGGGAGAAAATAATAGGCTTGGTTAGCAGAGCTGGCATTGTTACGTAGATAAAGGCTCCCTCAAAGGTAAATGTTTCTTTGCAGACTTTTAAAGGTGCCAGACTCTTAATCTCTGCTAGATCTCAGGAGCCTGGTTGTGTTAATGGAGATTCTCTACAGATGCAAATTTTCTTTTGACAACTTTGCAAGGCCATTTCGTTTGCCAGCTCTGCGGCAGCCATTTCAAAGTATGTTGAAGAGATATATTTTGGGGTAAAATATTTGGATCCCCTTTACTTATGTGAAAGACAACGATAGAAATCTCCACATCTACCTTCAGCACACTGGTTAATTTTTACAAGTTGCTCTGCAGCAGACGCTGCTCAGTGGGGCAAAGGCGGTCTGTGCAGTTGTTCTGCTGCGTATGTGGTGGTGGTGTCTGAACTAATTGCCAAAATTTAAAAATAGGCAAATATGTAAGAATTCAGATTTCCATCTGTTTTTGAAACATAGAAAGATCTGGCCATGCTAGGCTCACATTCTGCCTGGTCACTATCAGCTAGAGCTGAGTTTGCTATCAAACAAAATATGTGCTCCCTAATTTGTCACGGACTCCGCAGAGCCCTCTTTACTGCAGGCAATTGAATTTGTAATACTTAATCTTGAGTTAGCGATCAGCAAATGATGGCCCATGGGCCAAACCCAGCCCACTGCCTAATTTTATAATTAAACTTTTCTTGAAATAGGGTCCTCATTCATTTACATATTGCCTATGGCTGTTTTCAACTACCTGGCAAAGTTGAGTGGTTACAACAGAAATCATAAGACTCACAAAGCCTAAGATATTTATATAGTATCTGCCTTACAAAGTTTGTTGACCCCTGTTTCTAAGATATTGTCTTTAAGTAAATAGATTGCTTAAAAATAGCTTATTTTTCTATTTTAGGAAGTATATAATTCATTCAAAATTTGAGAATGTATGATTATTATTTAGAGGAAGAGTGAATTATCTTGAATCAAAAAAATTGAAGTACTTACTTAGAAGCTTGTATGCTAAGGAGCTTCCAAGTGACTGATTCCTTATCTCCTTCTGGTGATAAAATGCATAAATTGCAGGCACAGTTAAACTACAAGACATGACACCATCTTAAGAACGGATAGCATCACATTTTGTTGTTGATTGTAGATTTCTTATCCTAGAGCACTATATGAAATGGCCATTTCTTCTCACTCCACCTTGAATTACTTGACTATTTCCTCTTACTTCTTCACTATGAAAATAAAACTGGGCAAAAACATAAAAGTCAGTTTACCTTAAGCATAATCATTAGAAAAAATTACCAATAAATCATATAATAGTAATAAACATTTCTTCCCTCATAAAATATATTTTTTAAGATGTGGAATATTATTATTTTACTAAAATACTTTGAGATTAATATATTTTATGCATTATTTATATGTAGACCTGTTATTAATTATGCTATTAATTCATACAGTACACCACAGCCCTCATAATATGCTTACATAAGCATTCAGCTGACTCTGCCTTTATACCTGGAATACCTATATATTCATTCCTGGAGAATAAGGCAGCAAGGTTTATCCCACACAGATAGACCCCAAATGTTATCTGGGATGTCTGCCAAATTAAACCATTAGGTTCCAGTGATGATATCTATTGACAACTCCTTTTTCAATTAGTTTTGGGAGAATTAATTAATCTATTATGATATGGTTCAGTTTCTATTATTTGTCTCTATTAAATAACAGTTTAATGAGAGTTTCTCTACCTTTTTTACAGCAGAAGCCCACGCAAGAAATTAATATTAATAATCTATTAGATTCTTTTCATCCCTGAGGACATCTTTTGCATTATGAACATGAGGTAGAGTCTACACGGTGTAGCATATGTTGAATATATATCCAACATATATATGAATGAGGTGCTGGGAACAGGAATGGGGATGGGCTGAAAGCCAAGTCAACCCTGCAGGTAGTTCTGAACATGAGACAATCTTTCAGAACTGTCCTGAGTTAGGGCAAGAGAGCTATTTTTTATCACCTCCATGCCACCCTATTTCAATCAGTCATTGTATGAGAGAAACCCCAGGATGTGTGGTAGGTGTATCCTTGGGCAAATTCGCTCTCTTTATTTAAGGCATCCTCTGAAGGGGGCTGACAGCTGAAGGTTGCCTGCCAACAGCTCTCCCTGCAGCTGGAATCATTCATTCAAGAAGCAGGACCTCCGAGGCACATTACAGCAGCCGCAACATCTACCACATGGTGATTGCTCTGTGTTAACCCCTGCTCCATAAATAGTTGCCCAGTGAATGAATACACAATGAGCTGACTCCTCTATCACTTGGTAAGTGACATATCTAGTCATTTATGCTTCATTATTCTTTTTTTTTTTTTTAGAGACAAGGTATAGCTGTATCACCCAGGCTGGAGTAAAGTGACTCGATCTCCACCTACTAGGCTCAGCAAGCCTCCCACCTCAGCCTCCGAAGCAGCTGGGACTACTTAGGCGTACACTACCATGTCCAGCTATTTTTTATATTTTTTGTAGGGCCAAGATTTTGCCATGTTGCCCAGGCTGGTCTCGATCTTGTGAGCGCAAACATTCTGCCTGCCTCAGCCTCCCGAAGTGTTGAGATTACAGGCATAAGCCACTGTGTCCCGCTTATGCTTAGTTATTCTAAAATTGGATCTCTTTGTGGACATTTGGGGAAAGAGAATGTTCCTTCCCCATTTTCATGCCAGTCAGAGCCTCCATTTCAGGGCGACACAAAGCAGGTGGTCAGGGAATGCTGTTCTGTGGTCACGGCTTAAAGCATCTGTGGGGACTCTACTTGAGAGACTCCAGCTATCAGGAGCCAAGAACGGTGCCAGCTGTAAGGAAGGATTTGGTAGATGGGATTTTACCAGCACCCTTGACATTGGATCACAGCCAGATCTCAGGCAGAGTCTAGATTTTGAAATCCTCTATTATTACCGTTTGGTTTTATTTTATTTTTAAGAAATAAAATGATGGGTTTCACTAATGATCTCTAAGGTCTCTACCAACTCTAACATTCTATGATCCAAATATTAGGAGCCACCACTACTGAGTGTTGGTCACATGCCAGCTACAGTGCTGAGCACTTTGCATATACAAACTCATTGAATCCCCAGTTTCCTCCCCGGGAAAATGGAGATAATAATAGTACCTCTCTCATAAGTGAGGATTACATGAAGTAACTGACACATAGAATATAGCCTGGTATTTAGTAAAGTCTAGCTATTATTGTTTGTGCTCTTATTCCTGACTACTCAGAACTCTCTGCGTGGCCTCACTAAGATCTACTCTTCCTTGAGAGAGCTAAGTCCATCTTAAGTGCCTCCTCTTTCCTCATGACTTCCTGAATGATCAAAATCCCCTGAGCTTTAGCATTCAGCCACCATTAGTGTGTATCCATGATGGGCTAGTGGTTTGGAAGGGGAACATTTTCCAGAGTATTCAGCATAGAAATTGGTTCATAAACCGACTGTGTTCCCTATCGGCAAAACCCCATTTTACAAGCCAGCTCTTCAGTGTCTTTCATTGTTACCTGTGTTTGCCTACCTTGAACCAAATTGCCATATGATGCAACAAATGTCCAATCTTCAGCCTTCTGCAATCTACAGAAACCAGAACTTTTTGTGTATAATCAAACCAATTTGCATGCATATTAGAAACACGTGTACTGATTTATGGTGACACTATAGGCTAAGTCTCTAGCATTTATCTTGGTTTTAACAGGGACGGATTTCATAAATTCATGCAGTTTTGAAGTGGTGCATATCATCCCCCCCCCCGAAACTCTTCTCAGTCTCATATCTGCTCTTTGCCATTGGGTAATTATTCCTACCTTTTGTTATCAACTTTGGCCGCACATTAAACTTACCTGGAGAACTTTAAAAATACTGATGCCTTGCTACCATCCCATAATTTCAGATTTAATGGGTCTAGGGTGCAGCATGGACATCACAAATTTTAAAGTTCCCTCTGGTGATTCTAATTGCAACAAAATTTGAGAACCCCTGAGCAACAGCAGTGCCAAATGCACATGGTTGTTTAACTGACTATAGTTTCATTCTTTTATATAAATACTGTGCATTGCTTATGCCAAAAAATTTTTTTTAACAACTGTAAGTCCTACTGTATGCCAGGTCATGTTCAGGAAGCTAGGCATTTCCAGACCATTCTATGCTCTGATATTGTTTTGTTTTGTTTTGTTTTTTGAGACAGAGTCTCACTCTATTGCCCAGGCTGGATGCAATGCCACAATCTTGGCTCACTGCAACCTCCGCCTCCTGGGTTCAAGCAATTCTCCTGCCTCAGCCTCCCGAGTAGCTGGGACTACAGGTGCACACCACCATGCCTAGCTAATTTTTGTACTTTTAGTAGCAACTGGGTTTTGCCATGTTGGTCAAGCTGGTCTTGAACTTCTGACTCAGGTTATCTGCCTGCCTTGGCCTTCCTGAGTGTTGGGATTACAGGCATGAGCCACCGTGCCTGGCCTTGCTCTGATATTATTTTGGAGGGTTGCATAATTATACAATTCAATAATGGGTAATGTTCCACTAGACATGGATAGGGTTCAGAGGGGAAAAAAAGACAATCTGCACCATTAAATCAAATTAAATAGTTCTTTACTTTGGAATTCCTCAGAAACTTTATTCTACTAGTGTGCATATAAAACTTCAAGAGCATTTCTCAAGCTCATTTGATCACCAGATCCTCCCACCACCCTCTCCACATTCCATTGTCTAACATCTTCTGGAACGTTCTGCTGAGTACTTTGAAAAATACTAGTTCAAAAGGTTTCTATTTGGCAAGAGAAAAAGAGTGGGGTGCTGAAGGAAGGGGAGACACAGAGCTGGCATCCTCAAGGAATTGATTCCACATTGGAAACAAAGGCTTTGTCTTCTGGGAGGCTGACCTCAGAAGCTGATGGGTCCTTTTTCATCACTGCTTATTGAAACCAGCAGCAGAGCAGTCGGTTGCTCAGCAATGTGGTTGTCTTCCAACTGCTGTGAGCCATAGGAGTTCCACATGTGGAAAGTATGTCAGCAGCACAGGACATTTGGCGTCTCTGTGAAGACAGTGAGGATTGACAGCCTGTGTTTGGTGCTCTTCCCTGGCCAGGGCAGAGAGGAAAGCAGAGGGAGATGAAGGGTCCAGTCCCCCGCAGACCTAGCACTCCCTAGGATGGCTCTGCTGACCGCTACCAAATTCTGGCAACGTGTGCCCAAGCCAGCTTTCTCACCTATAAAATGGGGATATGTACTACCTAAGCATTCTTGTGGGGAATAAATATGAATCATAATGACCTATGCAAATATTGGAGGTTACTTTCCTTTTGGAGACAGGATCTCACTTGTTGCCCAGGCTGGAGTGTAGTGGTGCAATCATGTTTCACTGCAGGCTTAACCTCCTGGGCTCAAGCCATCCTCCTGCCTCAGCCTCCCAAATAGCTGGGACTACAGATGTGCACCACCAGGTCCAGCTAGTTTCTTAACTTTTTTGTAGAGATGAGGTCTCCTTGTGTGGCCCAGGCTGTTCTCAAACTCCTGGGCTCAAGCAATCCTCCCACCTTGGCCTCCCAAAGTGCTGAGATTACAGGTAATGTGCCACTACACTCAGCCTGCAAGTTACTTTCATTATCATAATTATCATCACCAATAAGATTCTCTTGCTAAGTATACCTGAATAATAACCCAGGGGAAACTTGATTTGAGAATCCATAACCATGCACAATTTTTTCACAAGTTTTTCATAAATGTTGCAGAGCAGGACAGAGAGTGAGAGATGGAGACACACACACAGAGAGACATTTATTCAACAGTGTGGGGGTCCCAGAGTCTTTAGAAGAAAGGTATTTGTTGTATGTGCTCTCCTCTGAAATCCTGAAAGTCAGCTGAAAGTCCACATCATTCCACTGTTTAATAGTCTGTGGTCTCCTGTTGCCATTCCAAATGTGTCTTATTGACAGACGGTTTCTTTGGGAGAGCACCTCGATGATTAGTGAGTGGAAAACACCACTCATCTTTCTGCAGGTTGGTACTTGGTTAGTAAGGCTAAATTGAAGCAATGCACGAGGAACGGAGAGAGTAGAAGAGCAGCTTATTTCCCTTCAGGCTTCTCTCATCATCCCAATTCTATTTTTGCAGACATGACTGTGAACATGGAGACAGCTTCCACCCACCTTAACCAGACATATCTAGTCCTGTTGGCGACTCTCAAGCTGGAGCCTAGCAACCCGAAGTCGTGGTTCTTTTCATTAATAATCCTTCTGGATCCACTATTTCTCATCCTGTTTTATTTGCTAATTTGCTAGAATATACATTAACTCATTCTCCAATTGGCATAGTGAACTCTCTGTTCCTTCTTTGATTGTACGGTTTCATACTGGATGGGTTTGTTTTGCTTCCAACTAAGTAGCTTCCTTCCTTTCCCCTTCACCCATCCTGTGTGAAGATCCACCCTTTCTTTTTCTTGTGCCACTTTCAGGCCCTCGACATTCTGCCTCTGATGGCCTTCTGCTACCCAGATAGAACTCCGTGGAGTTTTTCTGTCTGCTGAGACTATGACATGGTAAAAAACCCCATAAAACTGCATACCTCAACCATACCTTGGCTTTCTGTTTAAACTGCTCTCTGTAACCCGTAATGTGACAAGCAAGCAGTCCAAACCCAGGCCATCTTGGCCCCTGCGACTTGTAATTTCCA